>WYDI02011641.1:0-63250 GCA_009867235.2 Psittacus erithacus
CTTATCATTATTATTATTGGTGGTAGCAGCAGTGGTTTGTGTTATACTTTAGTTACTGGACTGTTCTTATCTCAACCAGTGGGAGTTGCATTCTTTTGATTCTCCTCCCCATCCCTCCGGGGGGGGGGAGGACAGGTTGTGGGGGGAAAAAGAGCAGGCTACATGCTTTTCTAATTTATGACTAAGCTCAAACCATGACACATCCTTAAACTGTATTTATATGGAAGAGTCGCCAGCAAAGGGGAAACAACTTCTAACAACATATCAATCAGTGGGGGAAGCTGTATGTACCTGCATAAGATACCCTGCACAAAACCAGACTGGGTAGAGAGCAAATACTCCTGGTGACTGCCAGCTCAGAGAGACAGAAAACCCATGTTATACATGGTTACCTACTGAAATGCAGAGGTCCCTCTATGGCCTCTCCGGCTTCTCTTCTATCATGGAGAAACCAAATAGAGTACAATCAGCATGGGGCACCTCTCCTCTGCACCTTTTGCGAATGATGTAATTCATGGACTCCCCTGGCAAAACTAGACCATGTTCGGGATTTCAAAGGAGGTTGAAACTCACTGCAGAGAGCTACATTTTTAAAGAATATGGCCTAATCCACTGAGTTTGCTTCTGCTTTGTGTTCTGTAATTTACCCTGGAACTAGTTCTCCTCCCCTTCTCTCTCCAGATGCCTGACACTATCTGCAAAAAAGGCAGAAAAGAGTATCCTGCAGAGGTTCGCTAAAGACAGAGCTGGCAAGAAAAACCCTAGCAATACACACTAAATTGCCTCAAGCCTTCTGCTGAGAGAGAAGTGCGACTTGTTGCTTCGGGTATGTCTGCCACAGACAGGAAACAGAAATAAGAGAACTACATAGAAACAGTTCTCTAAAAACACTTAAGACTAAGGAACACCATCCCCTCAACAAGAGGTGATCTATGCTCACATTATGGTGGATAATAGTTTATTTTATAGTTTTATGGCAGATTAATTTGGAAGATAGACTTGAAGACAAACACAGTAACCACTGCTGCTCGTCTTTACTCTTGGTATAAAATCACTTTGCATCAGCTTGCAGAAGCGCACTCCTTCTAATAGCACATTTGACAGAACTTCCTTCCAGAGCTAGCTCTTATTCTTATAAATAAATAGATAAATTCATACTCCTAGCCTTAAGATTTGGACAAAACCTTGGCCCTGTGCCAGCTGTTTAATTTCTTATGTGCTTATGCATACCAAAGCATTTGTATAAAGAAATCAACTGTAGCTGCAACTAATTTTGCATGTTGTCTATTTACCTTTAAATCTACCAGGACTGAAGAGAATACTGAATTACTAAGAACATCATTTGCTATCTGGTAACAGCATTGTCTATATTTTTCTATTTCCTAAATTTTCCTTTTATCTTAAAATTCACTTTAACACTGTGACTATTAAAAACTAGAGAATTCAAAATTGAGAAAAAGAAACAAGAGCTGGAAGAAGAAACAAAATACAAAGCCAGCTGTGACCCAAAGACACTTTCATCACATGGGATATTTTTACATCCATTGCACAGTTTATTTTTTTCTAATAACTGTCACATTTAGAAGGAAAGCTAAAAGGTACTTGAAAAGGAGGTAAAAAAGATGAACACAGCCCTATCCATCCCTTGCTGTGCTTTTGCTTTATATGTGCTGAAAACATTTAAACATAAAGGAGATTATCTAAAAATTGTCAGGACTAGGGTAGGCTTGACCAGCTAAGTGAAAGTCTCCACTATCAGCAATTTTCACTCAAGCAATGACTGCGCAGATCCACATATCTTATACCTATGAA
This sequence comes from Psittacus erithacus, assembly GCA_009867235.2. Classification (NCBI taxonomy): domain Eukaryota; kingdom Metazoa; phylum Chordata; class Aves; order Psittaciformes; family Psittacidae; genus Psittacus; species Psittacus erithacus. The sequence continues at coordinate 1,813 of WYDI02011641.1, forward strand.
TAAAAACAGGAGCCCCGCTATCAATACGCAAATTTGCTTCTGTAGCTAGAACACTGCAATTGATCTCACACTGCCTGCTTTATATCAAACTGGAATCAAGTCAAGACCTAGTTCCTACCTTTGATTTTTCTCCTATTCCAAGTAAGTTTAATGCAACAGCTTATCTTAAAACATGCAAACAGTATCAGCAGAAGGAAAAAACTATTTTTATTTTACAATTATGTTCTAGTTACACTTACCCTAGGCAAAGCTGGCATTACAGAGGGAAGGACATTTGATACAATTTTTACAGTTTAATTAGTCTTAATAGAAATAGGGAGAGAATTTTAGGTTTGGGTATGTTATGGAGATGAAGGTGAGTGGTTTTCTGGGAAGTCCTGGCTCAGACAGACCACTCAAAAATCCACAACAAAAACTTCTTCAAACCACAGAACAAGCCAGTAATAGACACTTAACCCCCCTCCTGCTGACAGATTACCACCCATTTCTAAATGCTATTTCTTCAGATGACTACTGCGTATCCCACAGGTTCCCTGCTACTGCTGAGGGCTGCCTTCCACCAGACAAACCACAGACTTCATGGTCAATCTAGTCCATCTCCTGGTAAGAGTATTCCTCCTCAAAGAAACCAGGGAAGCTGCCTTTCCACTGACTTAACAACATTAATCAGTTAATATATTACCTGAATTGAAACTATTATAACTGAATATGCTATTATATAACCACAGAAACAATAAATACTTTGCCATCATATCCTTCACCTGAACTGCAGTTGAGAGAGGCAAATCCGATGACACTGTGCAGTTAAGCAAGAAAAACAGACACTCTTACACACTCTGTGGATAAAGATCAGGGCAAAAGCCTGATTCAGGCTATATAAGGCAGTCTGAGGTGGAAGAACAAGGCAGCACTGCCAAGTGATCATTGACTTGAACTTCGGCTCCTACAGCTGCTAGACTCTTAAAAATGTAATTCAAAGTACATAAAAATGTAATTTTCTGCCTCAGGTGAAGCAAACTCATCTGTCTACTCAGAACAGCAACAACCAGATGAGAAAGAGTTTCACTGCAGATATGCCAAAACATATATTACTGAGAGGGAAAAAACCTCATTTTGTCAAAAGAAAACTGAGAGCACTTGCAAGTAGTTAAAGGTCTGTAGGGCTTTCTAGACCTATTATACTTTACATTTATACATACATAATATATTTTTGTTTGTGCCAGAAAAAGATAATAGCAGATCCCTTTTTTGTCCCCTTTTATACTGAGAGGGAAACTATTTAAGCGCTAGCTGCCCTGACAAGGCAATTAAAACCTGACCCAATTTCTAGACATAAACAAGCTGCACTTTTCACAGAGTAGCCATATGTAACCACGTTCATCTCTATTTACCATGCCCCCCAATTCCACTTGGAACACTGAAACATGAGGAAAAAACCCCAAGGCTACTACAGATCAGCGCCTCAGAGGAAAATGAGCAGGTACACATGCCGAGGAGTGGGGCGGCAGCCCATGCAGCTGTGCTTTGATGACTTCTAGAGAAGAAAAAGCCAAACAAGTCTTATGTGCAGAGTTTATATCACTTCTCTGCACTGCAAAACAGACAGCAAATGAATTACAATACTGCAAAGTCAGGATTATATAAAGCCAAAAAATGGTAGTCACCATTGCTATTATTAGAGTACAAATCACAATATGCGCTGATACAAACTCTTGTATCCGAGTCTGATGTTGTTATATACACTTGGATAAAATGGCACTGTACAAAAAGAACTACAAAATACGCACACAATTAAGAAGCAACAACATATGCAACAGATCATAGGGATTTTTTGCATTTTATTTAATTTTTCTATTCTACTATTTCAGGTACTTCTCTTTTTGCTGAAGGAACCCTCGCTACAATTAAAATGAGATACTATGAACATTACCACTATTTATTTGTGGTAATAGCAGCATCCCAAAGACCTTTTTTCCAAGATGGGGGCCCCACTGTGCTAATGTTGCACAAACATGTAAAACTTTGTTCCTGTGCTTGAAGAGATTGTAATATAACCAGCTAAGGTCAACAAAAAAACATAAAATGTCAGTAACAACAAAATCTCCTATACAAGATTAATAATTAAGTCTTAATACATATTCCTCAGACCACCTGCTATTCCTCTTGCCAACCAAGGTGCTCCACATAGTCTGCATCACTGCTGCTGCTGATTCTCTTCCTGGCACATACCATAAAAACACACCTGCCTCTTCTGTGGGAGATAAAAACACCAAACTGTATTTAAAGACAATGAAAGTGCTGAGATGCAGCATAGCTTTTCTAGTCATCCCTGAAAGTGCTAGCTGTTTCTGAGTTAGGATAAATACAGTGTTAAATATTGCCATCTTTACCTACATTCAGTAACTTCTCTGGACAGTGAAATGAAGTATAGTATTAAACAAGGATTAAGTGCTGGCCCTCGGTTTATACAAAAAACAAACAAACCCCCAGACAATAAAGAGCTATATAAGAAGTCTATTGTGCATTTGGAAAAAAACCCAATCTATATACAGCCTGTAGTGAGAGAATGCCATTTCTCTTATTTTTTTAACCATATAGCAAGCAGCCTCCTACAGATAGATCCTTGCTGAGCCTCAGTGAACGCAGAAGAAATACGAACACTGACCTAGCTTAGAGCCTAGCAAGCAGAGAAGCATTCTGAGGGAACAGGCTGAGACAGGAAAGGAAGAAGGATCATGGGAACACGCACTTTTTTGTTCTTGGCTCCGGCTGCTGGGCTGAGTTAGGGAATGCCTTATTAAACAGCTGAAGCTCTAGAAATTTGCAGCCATTATCCCAGTGTGAGGCAAAACGTTACACATACACTTCTGTCTAGGATTCTTTCTTCATTCAGCAAATATTTAGTAGATTTAAGATTCCCAAAACAAATGATTTTCTAGGTGTTAATAAAAAAAAAAAACCCAAACCAAAAACCCATACAGTTCACCTAGATTTGGCTGCAAGTGATACAGATGTATTTCCTACACTGTTTCAATGTAGTCCTGCTTTTCCACAGCATCACTCTTTTCATTTAGCCAAGACGTCTATTAGGAAATTCTTCTAAGAATATACAGCAAATAAAGGAACACTTTACCTTTTGACAAATTTATTGACAAATACAACTGTATTTAGAGAACGTGTGTTTTACAAGGAAGGGTCTCCCCACCCAATTCTTCACCTCAGCTTCACAATTACACACTTATCACAGGATTTTAACATCCAACAACAGAAGCACAGTATAACACTGCATTTAAAAATCAAGATAGCCACAAAATTGCTCTTCAAACACCCTAAAACCATGCACATGGTAACAGCATACTATTGTTTCTCAACCCTTACACAGTGTGCAGCAAGTTGCTTGTGTAAACAAGCCAGTGTTACCTTCCAAATCTTCCTAAGTGACACTCAGCTCCCACAAACCATGCAAGGAAGGGCTACAAACACCCCTCACTGGGCAGTCATGTTTCGCACACTTCTGTTCCAAACTGGCCCTTTTAGTTCAGCTCTAGGCAATTTTCATGGGCGTAGCCAGCAAGGAGAGGCAAGGCTAGATTTATTGGGGTTTTTTAATATTTAACTACTCCAACATGCATTAATTTTCCAATGAAAGATACCCAGGAAGGTAGCACTGTTCAAAACGCAAACGACATGCTGCCAGGGCAAGAGAATAAGGAAATCAGTGTGTTATTCTGCAACCTAGATCTCCAAGCTCCTCCCCCACCCAGAGCACTGTGCCTACAAACTCCTGTGGATTTTCCAGATTATGGGTTTCCAGCTGAGTTATAAATCACAAAAAATCCGTGAAACAATTAACTTTGCTAAAGCTGCAATGCTCTTTCTTCAAAAGCAAGCACTGGGGCTCCTAACTTATGAGTCCTGCATAGTTGAAATCTTTTTTAAGTAGATGCCACCTGCTACAGCTACAACTTGGCACTTCTAATAACACTGCTCCAAATCTGCCTTTGCTGCTGTTTCTCCACTCATGTATTGTGCAGAAGGCCCCAGATCAATCTTGGGGTAATAACAGAACATTAGGAATACCCAAAATTAGTATTTTTTCCATAGGTTTGCTATGTACAGATGTCATAAGTCCTCTCTGAAAAGCTTCAGAATTCAGGTACGCAACACTCCTTTTCAAAGCACAAATCTAAAGACATTTACGTAACAGACTGAACTGTTTTCCAAATCAGACAAAAATTAGTCTAAGATCTGCTAACATACTACTGAATTTGCTGAACTGGAATGCTCGTATTCATTATATTACTTTCTCCCAGGCAATGCTTTCCATCCCATGTTCCTAAAAGAAGGATGTGGTTTACTTCTGTACACATCAAGCTTGCTAACCTGTCAAAAGAACATAGCTGAGAGATGGCTGATGTTCTCTCCAGGTTACACAAAATTAAGCTTTCTTATATTTCAAAACCAAAAAACTGTTACTCCACAAACAAATTGTGCTTGTCAGAAAGACCATGGGACTCCCCTTTTGAGCACAGTTTGTATAACATGAGTACATCTTAAAACTAGCAAGGATTTCTTGCCTCCCATTATATTTTGGGAAGCTTATCCAAAAATCTTACTCCCCTGGTGGATGAGATCTGATTTCTGATTTCCAGCATGAATGCACTCCTTGCCAAGATGCATGCATTTCTTCTTTTTCCAGTGATGTCTTGAATCTAACTTGGAAAATAGTTACACTCACTCACCTTTACCAACCCCTCATGTATTTGGAGAAAGCAATTACATCCCCTCTCAGACTTCACTTTTACTGAGATAAACCACCCAATCTCACAGTGTCCTCCTGCGAGACAGACTCAGCTCTGCCTTTGCCCTTTCCACAGTCCTCTTCGGCACCTGTTCCACTTCATACTCACCTTTCTTCAATATGATTTAACAGAGAAGTTTGGTTTTATATACAGGCATTTAGTGGTACTACTTTGCCCATGAGCAGCATTAACACTTTCCTATTCCTACTAGAAGCAGGTCTTCACCTCACAGATTTTATAACCACATTTTTCAGAGCTGCAGGGTACTAGAGGAAAGATACACTTTGATTTTACTGTCTAGCATACTGAGGTCTTCCTGTTCCTCCTCCATTTTCAAGAGATAAGCATCCAATGTCAGGGCTAAATTATCATCTGCCCAGAAGTGCACAACCATGCATCCTATACTGTGAAATTTTAGTCTACTTTTCCTATCAACACCTGCAGGCCATCCAGCTGTTCCCGTAGAATACTCATCCATACTGACAGCATCTCCCAACTATACACCACTGGCAAATTTTATTGCACACTCCTACTTTTGGTGCCGAATTCATTAGTGAATACATTAATACCAGCCCAAGACCAGTTCTTAAGACAACTAACTTTCTTTAGCCCCAGACATCCCCCATGAGAACAAAATGACGTGACCTCACTTTAACGGCTCCTTATTCACCTCTCAATTCTTCCACAACATCTCATTAGCATTTTAACAAATAATTTCCCACGTATTGCTTGAGCAAGCATCATACCACAGTCTGGACTGATTAGCTCTAGCACATTCTTTTGTCTGAAACCAAAACCAAACAACTTTATGAAAGAAAGAGAACACAGATGCTATACAGGTATCCATGAAGACCATGTGCTTAAATCTTGTCTATTGTGATTATAAAAGTATATATACACACACACTGCAGAGTAGTAACCCTCCCTCAGTTCCCTCCCAATGCAAAGCTGGAGTTCCTATGAACTCCAGACACTGAGACCTTAGGACTAAGATCTCAGAGGATCACAGCTATGTTACGCCATGTAACATTCACTTTTCTTCCAAGTATGCTACAATCCACATCTGACTGTGAATGACTGAAAAACAGTCCAATGAAAATTAGAAGCATTAACAGCAGCAATCCAAGGGGTACTGTCAACCTCAGCAGGGTAATCCCTGCAACTGCCATGACACAGTCATATTACAAGACAAAAATCAGTAGTTTAGTTTGCATTCAGAGAAAAAAAGGAAATACACAGACCACCATAGAGACAACCAAAACATGTCTGAATAATACTAGGCCGTGAGGAGATAACTATACTGAAAAACTTGAGTCGGCTTTGGCAAAAAGAACGGTGGTACAAAACTGGACGGGTTAACGAAAGCAACTTGGCTCAACAGCCTATTCACCACAACTTCCACCTTGAGCCAAAACCTAGGACATGAAAGAGACTTGCTCTTTCACGACTGGGGTGGACTATCAAGCAGGACTCTAGTAAATTACAACAGCATAAGAAGTGTCTTAGTATAGTTAGTAATAACCAGAATTGAACAATTCAGCACAAAAGGATTTTGGTTTTAGAAGTTCAATGCAAAGGAAACTAGGAATTAGGCTTGTAGGAAGGTATGCCAACAACCTGTTCTACACTGCACTCACATACATGCCAGTTATTTGCTTTTCCTAAAAGTCATGAAATCTATAGGAGATAAGGTGATCTTGCCTAGACATTTCTATAGAGCAGTGCATCACCTCAGGGATGCCAATACTAGGAAATAATAACTTGTATTGTATCTTCTATTTAGAACAAAACCCTGGCATCCCCAATGTATTTAACAGTAACCTCCTCACAGTGTTCCCTTCTGTTCAAATACCCTTACCTACTCCTCCGATTACTTCCCATTTCCCAGATGGTCGGTCTCTAGAAAAAAAGCCTTCTGCACCTCAGCTGCTTCTTAGTTAAATCCATTCTGACGGCTCATTAGTAGAATAATTTATCAACTGTTGTAAGAATAGCTGTTACAAATTTGTTTTTATTAAAAAATCAGGTTATAAATCAGGTTCCATGCAACTAGGATGGAATTCCAGCCTTTCCAAATGCATTTTAATGTGAAATGCTGAGATCAAGTCTTAAGTTCATTTGATTATTTTTCTGTTTATATTATTAGTAATCAGTTTTTCTGGCACTCTTTTCTATTCCAACTCAATCATTCAGTTGAATTACTCGAACTCCTGCTGAACTGCACCAAAAAAAGGAAAATTAACTAATGCCTCATTTGATCTTGTGACCACAAAACTTGTGTTTTCATCCCCTCTTTAACCTTTGACCATCTATTTTCCCCCTTAATTTGTGTGTTATGTACCTGATAGTTTTAAATTTGTTCCTTTTATTCATGAAAAAATATCTGCTCTGACAGCTGATCTGCCCTCTATTCATTTTAACTACTGCTGGCTTAATTCTAAATTCTCACTAAGAAACAAACACTTAAAATCCCTGCTTCACAGTCCATTATATATGCATATTATTTGACTTACTGTATGCTCTTTACCAGAAGTGCATGACTGTTTTCACAAAAAATGTTGACTACACTAATAGAGAAAACAAGCTTGCAAAAGAGTGAAATAGCTGAATTTTTAATAGCTCTTTTGCCAGTTTATTACATTAACAAAGTCCTCTCCTTTTCACATTGTTATGATGGACTTGAATTTAATGTATGCCAGTAAATTAATATTTTTTAAAAAAAAAAAACAAAACAGATGTCAAACACCTGAACACATGATAAAACATTCTTACAACACACATAGACAGTAACAAAATATAGTCCGTCTACAGTCAAAATAAATTAAATGAAAGCGAAAGATTTCATTATCGTTAATGAGTACAAGTGTTGCAACTACAGCTCACACTTGACATCAACACCATCCATTTGTGTGACTATATACATAATGCTCAGTATTAACCTCAGGAATATCTAGATCCCTTGTCTTGAATAGCTTTTTTTGTATTTTTTATAAAATCACAATAAGAACACCACACATGACCTTCATTTACAAACACAGGTCCACTAACCCAATGACTATTATCTTTATTTCTATTCACATGGTGAACTAGAAGCTTGGCATGTAGGTATAGGCTTCTAGATCTGGCATCCATGCTGACAGCCATGCTAATACAGGGTCTTTGGTGGCCCGGTCTCAGTTTCTCCCGAGTGAACAGAAGTCAGTATATTCAGTGTCATTCCTCTCAGCCTACAGACATCCTGTTGTTCTGCAGCAATATTCATTATCTCCCAGCATCAACACCACTGAAACTAAGGGCAGCTTTTACTTTTGTTGACTTGAGCTACTATCAACTTTCTGTTGACAAGAAGAAAACCAGGATCATGACCTGATGATGCAAGTGACACATTAACATGGTTTTCTCCAGACAGTAACAGTAACGTGCTCAGATACAAAACAGCCTGCCCTTGGGTTTTCTTCACAACATCCTACTTCACTTACACCTAATATCCAGTTTCGTTTTTTGGATTTGCAGCAAACCTAGTATTGTCAAGAACATTTAACACTGTATTTCTAATTATTTCATACAATAGAGCAGGAAAAGGGTCATTTCAGGTTATGCAACTTCACCATGGGCAAATGGCAGTGAACCCACAGCAGAAACGTAAAATCAACCTCTCCTCTAAAGCAGATGGCATACTGATCAAGTAAGACACAATCTAATGCTAGCTGTACTGCTGCTGCTATTAGTTATTGAACCAAAACCAGTATAAAGCAATAAAGACAAAAAACCCAAGGCAGGGGAGAGTGAAGGATAAGGAAGACAAAAAAAAAAAAACAAACAACACACAAACCCAAAATCAAACACACAAAAAAACCCCGCCACATAAGACAATGCATCACAGCAGGAACAGTCTCTTTTCAGGCACATTTATGATTTAAACACTAGGAATGGCAATAGGCAAGGAACAGCTATGGTCTTTATCCTGTTTTAGAGGACATTCCCCAGGTTTGAGATACTGGCCCATTTCCCTTTGCCTTTGTGATTGTGCTGCACTGGGCACCTGCCAGTGGCTAAATATCCCAGCTGCTTAGATAATTACATATTTATGATTCTGCCGAGAATTCTTCGCCAAAGCTTATTTCTGAACTGCAAAACGGTTACAGAATCAGCAGAGAAAGTTCTCTGGCAAATGCTCCTTCAAAGTAGAGTCATCACTTAAAATTCTTAAGGACAGTAGCTACCCTTTCACTTGATTCATTCAGTAGTGACTTTAACGCTACAAAAAAGAGGCAAGGGGTGTTTTCCCTCTGAATCAGAAAGGGATCTTACTGATGTGTTCAACTTGTTTTCTGTAAAGAAACAGAATTAAAAAAACCTTGCAGAAAATGGATCAGAATGCAGAGGTACATAAAATGTTCAATGCTTATCAAGTATGCACCCTACCACACATTTTTTCTTCTGTATCACACTATTAGCACTTCCTCTTTAACAAATATACAACTAGTCCTTTTTTGTTAAGCCTTTGCATCCTTCTGAGATTCTGAGAACATTACAGTTGACTGGAAGAATGGGAAGAACTTACATCAACTGAACACAAGCACAGTCTCTATTAGTAGCCTATTATCACAACAATTTTATTTTTAAAAAAATTGCCAACAATTAGATGTTTTTAAGTGGTAACTGATATTACACCCTATGTAGCTATCAGTTAACATACTGCATGTGATGCAAAAAATAAGCATCTTTTAATTACTTATAAAAAGAGAAAAGCAAAGAAAAAACAGGAGAGGATGTGTAACTTCTCTGGTTTACTCCCCCAGCCCTCCCTTTTTTTTTTTCAGTACTAAGAAATGGAACTGACAATCATGATGAAAAATGCAAGGATCCTTTCTGATTCAAATATATGTATTGAACACAGGTAGCTCAGTTCTGTTTGGGAGAAGAACATAAACCACTTTTTTCAGGTCAACCTCTGGCCCACACTTCGTCTACCTACATCAGAAAATAAAAACGTAATACAAACCTATAAAAGTCTTCTTTACTATAAACCAGATTAAGTTATCGTTACTTTGGGAATGATGAAGAATGTGTCTAGCTTGTCTCTTAAATTTACATTCAAACTGTTTCATAGTTAATTAAGAGGCAATTATTCAGAAATCTCTAGAATAATAAAATACAGTAACTTACAGCACAAAAGCAGCCTTTAAGGAAAAGTGTGAGAAGTCTTTCACTTCACTACAAGTAAGAGTTGAGTATGTTTTATGATCACTGCAACACCTAGTATGCCCTTGAGACTGTGCAATTCTGAATTTCTAACATAATTTGTAGGGGGAAAATTAGGACAAAATGCAGTAACATTTCAAGTACAGTCTTTCAGTATTTTAAAATTTTATGAAGTATAAGGACTAGGTTAATATGGAATGAGTCATGTTTTTAAGAGAAGCAGTAATATAGACCTATATTTTAAATCATAACTAAAACCATACTTAACTACTACAAAATAAAAATAAATCAGAGTAGCTTCTATTTGGAAAAAGGTCAACAACAACAATGAAAGCTCTGCAATAATAGAAAAGCCTGAGAGCATTGCTAGTTTCAGTTTTGGAAAGTTAAAATACCAGGCTAAGTGACTAAGTAAAAATGATACCCTCTTACTCAACAAATTCAGGCCCATCAGCTGAAATTCATCCCAAATCAATACAAACATTACACATACCACCTCTGAGCCTAAACATCAGGCTATTAAATGACATATACACATGGTGCAGATCTTCTGATTTCAAAGTTATATTTGCTTTACTTAGCTCCAAACATGCTGCATTACATTTCACTCTGTGATGTCTTCAAGACTCAACAGAATAACTTACTGCATTTCAAAGTAAGCAGTTACATCCAAGCAAACTCTTTTGGAGTCATTTTGCTCACAGGGTGAAGACAGTGGAGTTGTAAATAAATTATAGCCCCACTAAGACCTTTGCATATTCTTTAGATCCATGTCCACATGCCAATCAAAGGAACCCAGCTCAACTCTCTGATCCCAAATTGAGTTTTTAATATGGAAATACCATCTCTTTAACTTCTGTTCTGAGTACAGTGACCTAGAGATGCTTGAAATACAAAACTCAGGCTGGTACCTTATGCACTTATTTCTTAAGGCTAAGGCTGCAGTTACCCTTCTTGTATATCTCAACCGTGACAAGACAAGACACCACAACTGCTGAAAAAAGATTATTTGATCAAAGCTGAAGCAGAAAGCTCCAGCCCTTCTCTTCAGACCTCACCTCTGCTTTCTATATGCACAGGTATCAGGAAGCACTAAGCAAACCAGAAAGACAGCCTGCAAATGCAAACTTCCAAGAGTCTGTAACATTGAGTAATATTCCAGAAACGAAGTAAGAGCGCATGAACCAAACTGCTTTCCAAAGCTAAGGCTTTAACTTCACTAGCCTTATGCTGTCAAATGCGCTGAAGCAAAATACACCTGACATTGCATAGAATTTTTATTTTATTTTTTTCTCCAAGGAGAAGCTGTTAGTCTTGAAACAAACTGCAGAGAGTACCCCAGTTGGAGAAATAGAGCACTCTGCTTGGCTACAGCTTGCCCTCAACAGGCTTTTGGCAAAAGAGGAAGCAAAACCAGTTGCCAACAGGCCAAACTACATTATTGTCAAGTCACACTTCTCGCTTCAAAATTAACATGCTACCTTACTTTCCACAAGATAAAATCCAGATGCAAGTGTAATATTTTATTCATACAGAATAATGGTCTAGATGTTTCCTACAAAATTAAAATAATCCACTTGTGTGCTAAAAAGTAGTTATTCTAATATACTATATGCAATACAAGTCAGCTTATGGTCTATCTGCAGGAAGGAATCACACCACCTCCAGTCAGTTAAAAAGGTACTTACCATTGGCAGTGCATTGATATGTGGAAGTTTTCCTTTCAGGTGCTTCTTGCCACAGAAGGGTGATGCTAACAAGGAAACACACAAAATAGGAAACATTATTTATTATTTTGAAAACGGTGGTGTTAACACAATAAAACATTATCATGGCTCTTTCAGCCTACTCTGTTCAAGGAGCTGAGTGATTACCACTGAATTTGCATACAGCCCAGAGCAGCAGCAGCAATCAGGCCCAGAAAAGCATGCAAAGCTGGGCTTTTGAATATATCCTGTCACTACCCACATCACACAAACTGCTCCCACGGGGAGCCTGAAACACAGATCTTTGAACAAATAAGTGTGTTGTAGGAATACTTATACCACCAGACCTCTAGAGAGTCTTACCCATTCAGCAGGAGCACCAAACAGAGCAACCTGTGTATAAAAATCCTGATGTCTGGATTTCGCTTTGGCGCTCCAGAAAAATCTTCATGAAGTTAACTAGGCAAAGTAGGTAGCTTACAGTACCTTCTGCCCATGTCAAATTTCTTCAGGAAATAAACCTCAGCCATCTACTTCTAAACACACTGAAAAGCCCCAAACAAAAGAATCAACATTCCAGTGGTCTGACTTCCAAAATGGTTACATCCACTGTGTTCCTAACACATACTGCACTGAACAACTCCATTTATGTACAAAGGTGTGCCTATGCACCCAGACAGCTACCAACTCCTGCAGTAACCTCAGTAATTAAAATAACCAGCTCACACTAGTTGCTGGTGACATTTGACAATATGTACGTTACAGAAATACTCCTACTGCAATATTCAAGAAAAATCTTTCCCACGTTCAAAAAATTAACAAAAACATAATTAATCAACCCATGCTCCCACACATTTTTAGTAATTTTATTTACATATCAATAATTTCATGCACCTAACAGTTAAGTATAAGAATACGTTTTGATGTCCAAATATGTGTTAACTCAATCCACTTTTTATTCAGTAATGACAAATTATTTTAATTCACACTAACATCCGACTTGTTGCTCTCCATGCAAATACTTGCCAGACTACTTTTCTTTAGGAAATAATCTAATTGCCAACTCACGAGAGCAAGAAGGGTGACAGATGGACATGGATGACTAATGAAGTATTATCAGACTATTTTTAGATTAAACTATTTACAAAGCATCTGTAAACTGTGTTCAAAAACTTTGACTATGAGTACAGAATAACCATGGGGTTTTGGGCTCATGATCTACACAAAGTTCTTGCATGCAATTTTCAAGCTCAACCAGCAGGAAATGGTCATTTTTCGACCCAGCCAAAAAAACAACAACAAAAAAAGCTGCAGCAGTCAGGCTTATTTTATCCTTAGAAGATGCCACCACACCACCAAGGCAGGTAGAAATGTAACCTTTACAGCCCAAGTGAGAGACACTGCAAAGAATGATGAAGAATGCAGGAATGCTGTGAATTGAAAGCATCCGCAAACACGCTCTTGTTTCCTTGCCTAGCTGTACTGGTGCTGCAGAAATTACGTAAATAGGCTGAGGAAAACTCCACTCCTCAGCGGCACAGTTTCCTGTGTGGAGCTACTCAGAAAGTTTGTTTTTTCCACAGTGAGAGTTGCAAACCAGTAGAGAAATCTTTTATCACCTCACTTGGCAGACCGCGTAAAAAACATTACTTGCTTATAACAAAAGTTTTCCTTAAAAACAGAACAAACCATCAACCAACCAATATTATTTTGAGAACAGTCTAAATCATTATAAAAGCTGTACACAGAGAAAGTTAGAGGAGGGCCCTTCTGCCCCATTCTGGGTGTGACGCTTGGTTTGGGTTATTTCATTTGGGAAGGAACATGGCCAACATAAATAAAGGATGATTGCACAAACATAAACCATTTCCTTCAATGAAAAAAAGCTTTATTCACTATACACTGCCCAAACTGTTGCCTTCCAACACCTCTTTGCCCTTGTGCAATCTTCTGAGTGCAGCACTTATCATTGAAGCCAAGACAGAAACCTTTCTGTGTGATCTGTAGAAGAGGCTTCTTGTCCTTCACTATATTTAAACAGGGCAGTGACACAGAAAGAACCTGGAAGCAAAGGCTCAAGAGAGCAGAGAATGAGAAAAGAAAGGGCTCACTGACTGCTTCATTCCTCACTCATGTTAATTGGTTGAGGGCTCCAGTTTTAAACAACAGTGCTTGAAATGACACGTCAACATTTAGAAAACTCTGTGATGACCTTCTTCAGAATCAAGTGCTGAGTACAAATGCTTTATCAGCAACTTCTTTGTTTCCAGATTTATCCTATTGGATTTTGCAATTTTAACATGTATCTTGAAACAATGCAGGTGACTGCTATAATTTATTGATTTTTAGACTATATCTCACCTTTACATATTGACCCGTTACAGCGATTTAAGCAGATGCCCACATGTAGTAACAGCTGCAGCGTGTGACACCTAGAAATTATCAGCCAGATGCTCTTGAACTGGATAAAGTATACCTGGAGAACACAGTAGTTTGTGAGTTTGGATCCTTCATCTTGGAGTGTCTGGGGGCTCACTGCTGACTGATACCTTCAACATCAACTGAATACTGCTCCGCTCGACTTAACTAAGATTTTTGTCTGTCCTGACCTGCTCCCAGGCAGTCACCCAAAGCTCACCAGCTTTGCCCACACTGGGATTTTCTGCACAAGAATGACACACCTGATGCCCGTTTCCTCCCATAAGACTGCACCCAGACAACTCACTACAACATCCAACATCATCTCCTTGGAAAGAGCATCCCACTGCATTGCATAGAAAGGCAGCAATGCCCAAAGACATATTCTTAAGAGCTGCTTGTATGCAGAGGTGACAAAAAGGTCTGAGCAAACAGGTTGCACAAGACAGCAGTTCCCATCTGCAAGACCAAAACTAACACACCAAACTAGCTACCAAAAAAACAAATACCAACATGTGTTGCTAGCACAGATTGGGCTGCTGTTATCAACCAAGTAATAATCATGCTGTACAAAGACAAAACCACAGATAAAAACAACCATGGCACCATGCAGCAAGAAATCTGCTTATAAACCCATAGCACATATATACACAAATGTTATTCCTTACCTGTTTCCAAACATAATCAGTTCAACGCAAAGATTTCTCTAAAAGCTATTTGCAAAAATGTTTAGACATTTACTCATAGAACCACCATCATTTATACCACCTTCTCCTATCTATCTGTTACACTGTGTTCATGCTATGGGTAAAAACAATGTTGTCTGCCTGAGTTCTGAAATGCTTTGGTTCCTCATGTGAACATGTGCGCTCATGTTTTTCTTCTAATCCTCTTAGGATCACAATGTTTATACTACTTTCTGAGATTTTGGTGCTATTTGAGCTCTAACAACAAATTTAGTCATTAAATGTTGTGCTTTGTGAATTATAAAAGCCTTCTAAGGACACAGTATCTTTTCTTCTAAATTATCCTCCACTATCCTGCTTTTATCTGGATTCAGTATCTGGAAAGAGTGTCCCAATCAAAACAGAATTAAAAATAACTAAATCCTGGATATTCCCCTCAGTAACTAGGCTGCAAAAAGCATCAGACAATAGTTTTAGAAGCCTAAATTGAAAACTAATCATTCCATTGAATCCTTCCTTTCATTTGGTTAATAGGCATATACAAAACTATTGGTGATTCTACCACTGCAGTGCTTGGAACATAAACAGAGATAATCAAAGTTATTTCTTTTAATCACAGTTCCACAGCAATGCATGGCAACTTTTTTAAAAACAATTCAGCACTTCTACAATAACATCTGCTTTTCAGATATTACAGAAAAGCCAAACTCAGACAAATATCAACTCAAAAAAAAAATCAAGAGAAACAAATACATATACAAGCAGAGGGGGAAAATCAGCACCACACCCGAAATGCATTAAAAACTGTCATTACCTGCAACTAGTTGGTAGCAATAGGGCTCCTGCTTAAAAATTAATATACACAGACTGCTCCAATACTCCACTCTGATGGAGGGAATATTACTGAAGGATTTTTACACTATTCAAAGTATCCAAGACCTGCCCAGAGACATATTCACCTATATTCCTAAACTCTATCCGAAATGGTTTTTCTCTATCAATTGAGAAATCTTTATTTTCTGATCTTTGGTCTGTCTTTAGGCCTTTATTACTTCAGAAATATGGGAAAACATGACACTTTCTGGATATTTCAAAGAAGAAACATTTAACTTATATATTTATATCACAGAAGAGCTGCACAACTTTCCACACCTCAGAAATACTCTTTCATATAGCAAGCACCTGTATGTCTACAGATTTATGTCAACCAGCTAGTAAAACAAAACAGGATATCTGAGGAGATAAAGAATAAGAACTAGGTAAGCAGACAACACTGTTCTGCAAAAAAGATTACCTGGATATAGGAACCACTCTTCAGAAGTACACAGAAACAGGATTCGCTGTGCAATGAGAAACATAGACCAGAGCAAAAGAATACTGTGGCAGCTATATACAAGTTTAAACACCAATTTCTATGGAAGTCAAAAATTGCAGCAATCACAGAAAATAGCTTATAGCCTACTGAAAGGAAAGGGGAAGAAACCATCTTAGCCAGCTCTATTAAAAAACACTTAATGCACCAGAGAAATCTTGTCAATACCAATCAGCTGGTACCACTGGCGGAGGAGGGAGGCTGGGCTGGGCTGCAGCACAATTTCACTTGCAAGCCATTTTAAGTGAAAATCACTGCTAAGTAAACCAATTTCTCAATTCCCATAAACTGAAAGAGAAGAGATCCTACAGAATGAAGTCAAATCCAGTCTAGACTGGGAAGGAGTACAAACAGTTATTTCTCAAAGCACTATGTGTTACATGAAGGGGCTAGAGTAGTCATACATCCCATCTTCACAGACTGCTACACCTAGGGTCAGGGCCCACCTATGTAAATTCAAGTACTGTAATCTGCGTTGCTTGTTCGTTTTCTGAAAATAGTGGACATGATGACTAGTGGCATATTGATAATAACTGTAGCATAATAATAAATTATTTTTTGTGGATTTATTCTAGAAATGAGTCAGAAATTTAAATTCATGACTGCAAGATTAATGAGAGAAAAGACTGAGAATAACAGCCTGTCAAAATACCTTCTTCCCTTTCCATACTTCTGCTAACAGAGCCTTACTTGTCTGTTTTTAGATACTGAGAGCAAGTTACTGATCTGCTTTGGGATTGGCGGTGGCCTTGCAAAAGAACCAGTCTAGATTATGGCAAGCATCAGAAATCCTCACTGTGGAGCAAAAGCACAACTGTACTTCTTTCTTAAAGAGCTTAATTTATTGAATTTGTTAAAATTGCCTCAAATGTGCCATGATTTGAGAGATGGGATACATGTTTTAATTAGACATCACACTGGGAACTGGGCTCAAAATGTTTAAATAAAGAAATTTCAAGAAATAACAAGAGGACATGACAACATTGCAGTATTTTCAGCTCTCACGAATGTAACCACCATTCAGGCCCAGTCTGGGTTTCCCCCAATGTCAGTAACACTATCACCCTCACTTTCTTGGGCAACCAGAAGTCAAATGGAGTGGCTCTTTCAGAGTAAAAGCTCTATCTGCATTTTTGTCAAGCCACATTACTGAGTCTTGGAGGACATTTAGACAGTGTGGAAGGATCTGGGTTCTGCTGCAAGACAGCCTTTGCAGATAGTTTGACGGCAACAGCCTCAAGAAGTCCCGCTGTGGCCACTGACCCTGAATATTGTATACACCCAGTGCTGCTGAAGTTGTGGCTCTCTTCCTAAGAACGTGCTACAAAGGCTGGTTGCCTTCTGTCTGCCTCTTGCAGGAGTGCCTCACAGGATATTTGCCCTTGCAGCAAAGTATTAGGTTTAAAAACAGATGTTCACCGAAATGTTATAAAAATCTATCTTGTGATGTTGGGCATGTAAAAGTAATAGTACATTCTAAAGAATTAGGATCTGAGAATTCTTTAGCCCTCATAATTGTAAGTTACTTCAAATACTTAAAAGCACTTAAAAATCCATAGGTATGGAAACATTTTTCTGAAAAATTAAAGTCATTTCAGAGGTCAAAAGTAAAACTTTGTGGTGGAGCTTGGGCTCAGTACTCCAGATGTTCCTCGGATACAGCTCCCTAAAATAAGGTGTTTATAACACATTCCAGATTCTTCCTAAAATTATTACTGTTATTTTGTGTAAAGTCAAAGAAAGATGCAAGCCACTCACGCTGCCAAAAGAAAGGTGACACTCACTGCCCTGAAATCACCCATTAAATGTATCAAAGAATAATTATTTTTTCCAGAAATACTGCTTATCAAAAGCTGCTTCACTTGTGCTTACAGCCCCCTCCCATTTCCCCAGGAATTTTTCAAAACTGAGTGACATTTCATGCATAATGTACTAGTGTAGTATTCAGAAAAATTCTATGTCTTGGTCACATTTTCACACAAACAACCTACACACTAAGCTCTCCCTATACAGGTAAATGCTGTGATTGATCAGCAGTCCAAGTTGCTCAATACCAAGCAATACACAAGGAATTCTTCCTTTTTTCAAATCTCCACATCCTACCATCAGTAGACAACATCATCTTTCCTACAAACCACCCTCCTGTCTCTGCCCTTCCCATGCTCCACCATTTCTCTAACAGCGCAATTTTGCAGTGTATATGAGGGCTCTGACTCACAAGGAGCTAAAAACCTACCTGGATTGGGCTGCCGATGTTCATGCACTGGTTATCCAGCCGTGCTAAAGGGACAACTTACTCAAACACAGCAGCTACTGAACTATGACAAGCTGCAGACAAGGGTACAGGAAACAAGACTGTGCCCCTCATTACCATGGCAAGCTTTCCAGGTTCATGAGCAGATAAGCCATCCCTGTAGCAGGTACTAGAAACTTGGAGGGCAGAGGGATGGCACACTCATTCCCAAATAAACTGCCTCTTGTCTGTAAGAGTTCAGAGGGTGTAGCTTACCTGAATGCTTTGGTTTAGTTTTATTCTCAAGTCACATCCTAGACAAAAGCTACGTGCTATTGCATGGGGAGAGCTGGGTACCCTCCCACCATCTACCCACTCCCGGGTGGGTACTCTCACCACTTCCTTTCCCCTAAAAAAATGTAAAAATAATAGCTTTGTATCACTCCCACCAGCATCTCACTGCAGGGTCAGAAGAGGACAGAACTGGCTCAAGAGGGGAAGAGAGTACACAGCCCTGAAAGGGAAAAAATGCAGGAACAGCACAGCCACGTCATCAAAATACACCTCTGTTTCCAAGGGTTGCATGGTGCCTTGGACAACAATGGGGATCCCAACAGAAAAATCTCAGAGCAAGCATGGAATGATGTACTAGGTAATACGAGTCATAGCAGAAATAACACAGACACTTAACTGTACTATATACATATACATACACACATATATATATGTATTATTCGGTTGTCTTTTCAAATCAGTTAGATACAAGAGCTGAGAAACTATGTCACTGATTGAACAGGGAAATAATTGCATCAATATTAGACTTATACATGGAGTAACAGATACTGAAACCTGTTCCAAAGAATAAGCAGCCTACACTACAGGTAAACATGGCAAAATATTTACTTTAGCAGTATGGCCAAGGAGAATAGTATTTATTAAATAAATGGATTAAAGACGTTAATCATCAGCGGCCTTAGACTAATCTAACTATGCCACTTTTTCTTCACCTGTTTTTTTTTTTTTGAACAACAGGTCCTAAGCATCAAGGAAAACAAATATATTTGGTTCATCAATGACAGCATATTCAAAGGATTTAATTAGCATCATATCCTGATGAAGGATATGAAGCCATAGAAGAGAAATCTCATATAAAGACCATCACTAGGCTATGATTAATTGGTAATCTAACAGTGCCCTTACTCAAGTCTGCTGTAAGTAGTAAAGTGGGGCTTAGCAACATGTCTACAGTTAAACTACGTACTTCCCACCCTACGTGGTCTATTCCGGAAAAAAAAAAAAAAAAAAAAAATAGAACTTTTCCTAAAACTGCTGTTCATTTTGTAAATTAACATTTCAATTATATTGGGCTTTCCTACTGCATGAAAGTGTTTTCCAAATGGGGGGGGGGGGGAACCAAACAAAAAACCACCAAAAAAAGAAACAAAAAAACTAAGCACACTTCATTTGTTGCCAAAATGTATGAAGTCAATATTTTTGTTTCATTGGAAATATTTTCTGTTGAGTTTCCTACAGTCATTGCAGCTATACAGCTCAATTTACAGCCCCTTTGAACTCATGTATTACATATACAGAGCAATACATAGCAGGTGCTTATCCTACAAGCAAACGGAAGTGATTAGATAACCTACTATACCACTTTGCAAACAGTTAAAAAAAAGCGAAAAATCTTGTTAATGTTAGCTCCCCAGCACCGTGTATTTTCCTTTATACAAGATAAAAGACTTTATCCAAACAAAATTTCAAGAGACTCGAATGAGATCTGAAGACTGGCCATACTGGATCAGGCCAAAGGGCTCCCTGGCCCATTACCCTCTCTCCAGCAGTGACCCAAAGGCCAATAGCCAAAGGAAGAGTGAAAACAGCATCAACACAACCTAGTCCCCTAAACAATCTCCTTGCCTCCAGCTGTTTTTAACTTGGATAACCTTTCAGAGCACAACTTGTTTGGTCTGTGTGTGTTTAGTAACCTCAAAGGAATTATCCTACATTAACATTTCAGTTCCTTAAACATTTAGCATTTACTTCTTCTGGCAAGAAGTTTTACATGTCTGCTCTCTGCTCAGAAAAAGAACAGCTTGTGTGTCTTTCTCTTCGCAATTTTAGATATATGCTTTACATATTTTATTGGTTTAACTTGACGTTTCTGAAAGAGAAAAGAAACCTCTGACCCCTGTTCACCCTCTCCATGACTCTCGTGTCTCCACAGAACTCAGTATGCCCCACTCCCATGTTGTAATCTGTCCTTAACAAGCTGCTGTATGAAATGCTTACACATGGTCTTCTATATTATGATTTGGTATGACAACTGCACACTTTGCATGGGATTAACTGAAGTCTCCCATGGCATTTCCAACCTTCCTGCTGTTTTTGATCTTTCTAGCATTATCATTTTGATAGGGTGGTCACTAATATAGACCCACTTCTATGAACAATTTATACAACACCCACAAGAAAAAAAAAGGCACTTACACATTGTTATTGAAAGTGTTCATCTATTAAAGTATTCATCTAGGAATATGAAATGGGGAATTGAGTATCTAACATAGAATAGTAAATGCTAAAATAACGCCATTACATTTCAAGTTTATTTTTGAAAGAGCATTGGCCAGTATGCGCTCATCAACATAAGCTCACACTTACAGAAGAACTGAGATTCTAACATACTAGTTTTTATTCTGGAAGCTATTAAATTCCAAATCTTATATCCACAGTAATCTGACTAATGCTCTCCTCAGCGTCTCACCTTTCTCCTCCTGTTCTTCAGTAGAGCTCCCCATAAACAGGGTTAATAGCATTTTGTTTTCTCTGCAATATGTATGTCCTAATAGTACCTGTAAAGGATGTGTCAATGCTATCAAGAATGACGTGACTTTAAGCTTTCTTAAGCTTTTCTGAAGAACTGACACTACATTCACCATCTTCAAAAGTAACCCAGAATAAAATGAGTTTTGTCAAGCATGTTACTTATCATTTTCAAAATCCAGACAAAAAACAGAACTAGTTACAACACTCTGCATTAAATGTCTTTTTAATCTCAGTGAAAGTCTAGTTGATAACTTGGAAAGCTGTTTAATAGATCAGGCTTCAGGTACAAGTAACTAACACCTCCAGCCAGGTGAAGACACACAGCAACTGAACAGGAGCAAAAGTCAAGAGGAAGAAAATATCTCAGATTTAGCTAAATCTACTGAAGATGGTGTAGCTGGAAACACATTTTAAATAAGGAAAAACCAAAATCATGCAGCTGAAGAACAGTTATGAGATACAATTTATGCTATGGGACTCCTGTTATTTTAAGTAAGGACTCTGAAAGGAGTAATTCTGCCTAAGGAAATATCTAGTGTATGGCCCTTGATCTAACAGGGCTTTTCCCTTCCTTTACTTTCTGATTCTTATCTTGATTGTTTCACAGCAGGAATTTGAAATTGGCTGAGCTGCACATCCTGTAAATCTGGTTCAAACTAGAATAGGCTGAAGATGGGATTTTACCACTTGGGAATTCTGCCTCTGTGACTGCCTGCAGAATTCTCCACAACTGCTGTCAGGACTTCATGAAAAAGGTGAGGCTGGGGCTCTTCCCATTTTTTTTTTTTTTAAGTCACCTCATCGTTTATCAATGTGATCTACTAGACTGATCAGAGAAAGTAACAGACTCAAGTCCTCTAGTCTTGGTCTTTAACTTTCCAGCTTATTAAAGATACAAAATTTACTCACACCTCAAAGATACTTAGATGTAGGCCTGTACATTTTGCTCCTTTCTTTTGTGATCATGCTAACACACACTCATTAAACAAGGAAACAAGTGACAAATGCTTGGGTGAGGAATATCAAACACACGTTTGTCAAAAATACTCCACCTAGCAAAAGTATTTCCCCTCAGTGTCAGACATGTCAAATACTGCGGTCTGGTTCATCTCCAAACAGAACACTGTAGATATTATTTTAGTCACACCTACTCAAGGCCTTTCTTCCCCTTTTTTTTAAGCATTTTTTTTTTTGCTGTGCTTTTCAAAGTCAGTGGCAGGTCTCTAAAATGGAACAGTATGAAATATTTAGCACTAAAAGACAGGCAAAGCCTATACAGCACTATGTAATAAATGAACAGAACAGCCCAATAATGATGTATCTTCCCTCTGCCCACAAGCAGTAGTAACAACCTAGGTTTACAAGCTGCTGCAATTCAGAAGAGACTGTTTACCGGATGAGATAAAAAAAAGGTTCAATATATATATTTTGTTGCATGACACTGTAAGCTGCAATCATTTATCAGACTTTTTCTTGTGTCTTAGCATTCTTATCACCGCCAAAGGAATAAGCAAAATCTTGAAATTACAAAAATGCCCCAGACACTAGCATTTCTGACTCATTTAATACATCACAATTTTTTTTACACCAACTTTATCCAGAAATAAATCAACTTGCCATATTATCATAGGAATACTGCTACTAGACTGATTTTGACACCTTTTCAGAGTAGTCTCATTTGACCCTCTTGGACTGCACGTGTAGCAGGCTGTGAGTGCACACCACAGACATGGTGAGTCTTCTGCTCCCACAGAAATAAGAAGGATGCCATTTTTCTACTGGCATTTGTAGCCTAAGCAGCCTAAGTTTAAGAGAAATTGGCACTATTTGTTCTTTTGTCAAGTTAAGGTACTTTCATTATGGCATTTTTAACTAAACAATTTGTTAATGCAATGATTCAGAAAACATTACTAGTTTAATATTATGAACAAAAAGATCCTCCTGTAAAGTAGTAAAAATAAACTACATTCATTTTTCATAGCCTGCATACAAAGAGTTATTTTTTATTGCTTCAGTGTGTAAACATTTTACTACAAAATTCTTAAGCTACTTGGGACACTTGCCAGTCCCCAAAGTGACACATGCCAAACACTCTTGCCAAATTTTGAAGATGCTGGCCTCATGGACAAGCCACAGACCACCCATGGCCCCACAGGGCAAAGATGAGTGTGGATGAACGCATACAGCCACAGCGAAGTGCCAGAGAAGCAAAAATAGGATAAAGTGTTTGTAATACATCCATTAAAGCGATCTGTGAAGTCTCCCATCACTGCATAGAATCCCACTGTCCCAGCACACACTATATAGCCATAAACGGTAAGATAAGGAAACAGACATGAATACTAGCAACATGGCACAATGAAACTCAGTATATGCACAGGCATGATGGGAAATGTAAATAGACACAGAAGCATACTCCTTGGCTTGCAATTGTAACAAAGAGATTGGCTTTTCCCAGTCTGTTAGTATGTAACAACACTGCCAATAGAGCAATTTAATGTCACATGTAACTATGTAAAAATCTCTCATGCCACACATTTTAGACAAAGAGATGTATCTGCAAAATATTAAAGGCAACATTTGCATTTATTTTGACTAACAAACCAGTATGCTCATCCTTAGCTACCAGAAGACTTCACCTGGTGAGCTCATTTCAGCAGACATATCTGAGGCACTCTACCTAAACCCTCCCACGGGGTGGTGTGACTCTGTTTTTTACTTTTTTAAATTAACCATTTCTCATTGCTATTAGCAACGACATAAATCAAGGTTAACAGATAGGTACTTCTTAAGTCACCCAACAGATAGCTGCAGCACTGCCCTTACTATTGCCCCATCAGCTGAATGAAGTTAACCAAGATTCAGATGGACTTCACTGCGGTTACTCACAGCCTGGACACACACTGGAGTGTTTCCAATACCCCCTTTCCAAAGGAAAGGTATAGACACTACCTAAGATAAGCAGCAGAGTTATTTATGGCCAGGGAGACCCAAAAAAGCCCCAGAACTGATGCATGGTGAACTTAAATATTCTGGTAAAGATACAGAGCACAGACACTTTTCTGATATAGGTTTAATCACGTTTAGATGTAAGAAAGATTAAAACACAATCCCTACAGATACCACACAGTAAATTTTAAACCCCGCTGCTTATTATTTTGTTCCAACTGGAACAAAACAAGAATAAATGACAATGCCCAAAGATAACTGGAGCACAGCAGCTCCAGCCCTGGTGCAGGCAGGCTCCCCACAGCTGGGCTGCATCTCCTGCTCAGTACCACTGCCTCATCATGGCATGAGGAGAGTAAGAAAGAAGAGAGAACACCACAGAAGTATTGCTGTTTGTTCTTTTTCAGGAGTATTATTTTTTCATCTTTGGCAAAAAAATTATATTAAAAACAAAACAAAAAAACAAAACAAATTTCTTACTCTTTAATTGAAAGTCTTCACTGTGTTTTGACAACAAAACCCTGCTGCAGCATCCTTGGTATGTGCGCTATTATTCTCTTAAAAAAAAATAAAACTTTTGCAATGATACAGTTCAACGTAGATCATATAATTTTAAGGTTGAAATGCAAAGACATTGGTTGATATCTACTGGATCTGAGAGAAAAGACAGAAATCCAGAAATGTCACTGATGCCCTAAAACATCTGAGTCAGACAGAGAGGAGGTATGGGTTCCAATACGCACCATAGGTCTTGTAAAACCTCTTTGAGGGAAAGGCAGCATTGATTCACACAGGAGATCCTTCAAGCACAGGAAATCCTTCAGAACTTTGGAACAGAAGACCAGTTTACAGGGAATCACACACTGCTATTTCCATTTTCCATACAGTAACTTATGGATTGCTAGACACAGGCAGAAAGAATGCATGATCCTCTTTCTCATGTCTCTGAAAAGTAATGATGGTCAGAGTACAACCCAGTACCAAACTATTTACATGTTCAGAAATTAAAACTGGTACTTCAAACTGACCAAAACCACACACGGAGGCAATGCCCTCAGGAAAGTGCTAATTCATGTACACAGCAATGCCTTACACAAGGACTGCTGACCCTCACTAACTCAAGGCCATGCTGCAGGCTGGCAGAGCTCAGCCCCAGCTGGGCAGCAGAACAGCACCACTCCAGCCATGGTGTTTCTAATCTTAACCACCTGCTAAGAATAAGTTTAGATTTTAATTTCAAATTCAATTTAAATTTTTGGCAATTTACACCAAAATCTGATTTAAGCTGCTATAATAATTTCAGACAAATTAAATATTCAAACAATACATGAAGTTTTAAAGAAAGCTAAACCACCAATGTAACTGCTAGAAATCGGAGGCATAGCATTCACAAAAAGCATTTATTTATTTATTAAAAGTGTTAAGTTCTTACACTGGCACAGAAATTATTTTTAATACCCCAACTATTTCAACTAGCTTACTTGTATGTACTCTGTATATTCAAGGATGGGATGAGCAGTTTATCTGCCAATTGTAAGATGACAAACCCCCACTAATTCTGAAATATTGAAGAACAAAATCAGTTAATTTCAGTACTCACAAAGTAGTACTTTTTCCTATTTTTAAATGCAAAATTTTTCAGAAATAGTCCCTCTTTATCCAGGACACTGCAACAGTAAAACATAGTGAAGAGTTCATGCATTGGATAGCTGCTTTCATCTAAATGCCATTTGACACAGTAAATAAAAAACATGCATCAACTTGCAACTTCATAAAAAGTCATGAAAACTTAGATAACCTGAAGGTTGTTACACGCTTTTAAAAAAAGCAGAGCAAAGCAGTACATCAGCCTGATTAGCAAAAGAAATACCAATTTTACTACAACAACTCATTGCTGGTAGCAAATCAAACATTTTAATAGATTACAGCACAGCTATTTTCTTGACAAAGTTTGATTTCTCTAAATCCAAGACAAAATTACAATCAATTACTTCAAACAAGGGCTTCTGTGTGTTGATTAAATTGTTTTCACTTTGATCCACCCTCAGCCTAGCAGACATTTCTTCTGGTATTAAGTAGTCAAAGGTGCAAATTAAACCTTGGAAGATCTCCTTAAAGCAACATCTATTATAATCCTTGATATTCAAAAAGCAGTCAAAAATCTTTTTTTTTGAAAGTACTGAAGTAGGGTAGCAAAGGTATGCAGCAATAGACAGTCTCTTTCTGGATGCAAGTCACTGAAAACAGATCCAAAGAAATGCCCAGCAGGACAATCCCACATCCTGAGGTGGCCAGTGCTCCCCCAGAGTTAAAACAGCCAGCACCAGCCAAACCATTAAGGGACTTTAACTACTCCATTCTAACAGCTATGCAACAGATCAGGAGCTCTTAGATGTTGGTATTCCAGTAAACTGTACCTTTTACCCTGCTGAACAAAAGATCATTTATATAGTGACAGCATCCATTACAGTTATTTGCACCGTGATGGCACTGGAGTTCCAACTGCAAATAAAATCCCCAATGTGCTAAGCAAAGATATAACAAACCTGTAGTTTAAGGATAAAGGCAAATTTTGTAGAGATGTAACACAAGGAGCACAGAACTTCCCCAGCAAAGTGAACAGGGTAGCAAGAGGGGTAACAGCAGGCAATGGACACTGCACACTGCACAGAGATGAACTCCCAGAAACCGGGTGTGTAGCAAAGCTGCTTCTGCTTCTCAGGTTGGCCTGAACCCCTCCAACCCACCAGTACTGAGCACTGCTTACAAACACAGGCTTAGGCTCTGATTTAAAGGCAGACAATCTCCAACCATCCAGCACAGCAGGAACGCCTAGACACTACACAGAACCGAAAGAAAACGGTCCTTACTGCCCTCCTGCGAGGCAACAGCAAGGCTGCGTGCCTCAAGTCTATTGGTTATAACATGAGAGAGCTCCTGCTTGAATTTACGTTGAAAAAGAAGAGAGATCTGCGATATCCTCTACACATTCATCTTTATACATGGAGAAATCAAATCAGAATTTTGAAGAAAAAGAGCAGGCACTAAAAAGTCTACAGTACCTTGCAAACTGCATTCTCAAGTTCTCAGGTGTTGGAACTGCCCTTTCTCCTGTCCTGACAATGAATTTTCTAAATGAATTTTAATGTATCTCACATTGTCAAATATCCACAATTTATAAACCTCATCTATTTTGCAGCAGATCAATTTTACACCCTTATTTTCAGAGATTGATATTAACATGCCACAGATCACAAAACTAGAAATACAGAGGTCAATATTTGGGCACTACCAGTAATTAGAAAAAGCAGTCTTCCTGTTTGGGGTTGGTTTTGTTTTGTTTTTTAAGTCTAGCTTTATCATTTAATTCTAATCCAGCGAACAAATATTTAAATAAAACACAAAAATTTATGCAGACTATAGTAATCTTCAAGTAATTACACTGAGAAAGAACAGAGTAAGAGGGCAACTGCCACATGAAGTCACCTATCTTCATCATACCTGCAACTAGTTTTGCATTTGGTACTCATTCAAAACTAATTTTTTTGTACTTCACTTCAATAATTCATACGCAGCAGTGCTGTACTTGCTCTCACTTCTGCATGCGAGCACTCCCCAAAATTTCACTTTCGATAGAAAATCTCAACTCATTGGCAATTAATTTGTATATCTCAACTAGAAGCTTCTGTACAGTTCCAACCCTATATCCCTTCTAGAGCATCAGTAAGAAAAACCAATGACTAGACCAAGAGCACTCATTTTAACTACAATGTCAGAAGAACAATGAAGTTGCACTCATTTCTATGGTAGAAAATAAGGAATCTTTATGTTAAAATATATTAATATTAATAACACTAATAGTAATATAACATTAAATATATTAATTTTTATATTAAAATACTTTCAAAAAACAAAAACTCAGAAACCCTCTTCTGAATTTCGGTTTCACTATCTTAAGTACTTCAAAAATACAGAAAGACCCTGAAAGGCCAATAAAACTACAAGATCGTAAGGCGCAGAAATCAATAAATACATTTTTTTTTTTAATACGGTAAATTGCATGGTAACAAACATGGAGATAAATCAAATGGATCTTCATACAAGAAACAAAACAGCTGATACATCAAGCGCTTCCAAACCTCCCCTACTTTCAAATAGGGAATGCTGTGAAAAGAATGCATGACAGAGAAATTGTTTTCTAGGGGTGTTCAGATTTTTCTCATTTCAAGTAAAAACTTTCATTAAAGGAAAGTGATCTCTAAGGATGTATCTTTAATCTTTAAAGAGCTTTCTGAGAATTCACTTTGTATTGAGTATCATTGGTTGGGACGCCAAAGGAAGAGGACAGAACCCTTTGATCAGCAGATATAACCCTTTCACTAGTATGGGAAGGATTTTACTCACAGTCATTTTTAAAATCTTCATATTGTAGCACCAAAGTCTCATTTCAGATCATTTCTGGTTTGGAGACTTTGGGGATTCATGTTCTGCTAAGTCATTGCTTCTGTGAACCAACTGAGCTCAGACACTGGAGTCCCTCAGCAGAATGGGCACAGAAGGATCCAGCAAGATGTGCCTGGCACCTAATTGCCACTCTGGATCCATCAGCTTGATGTCAGATTCACTTTTATTCACTTCAATGCCTGAGAGATTTCCAAACAAGACAGAATGAATGTGCCAAACCCTGATGTACATCCACATCACAATGACACTCACTGGACTGACTCTAAGAATGGGACACCATTTGAGAAAGCTAAGAAAACAACTCATTAGAGCAAGAGGATAAAAATCTTTTTCTCCATGAACACTGATGTGCCATGTAATAGAAAAGGCTATTAGACAAATATGATTGACTACAAACAAATAAAGATAATTTATTGAAGGAAAAATACCTTGCAGTTAAGAGACAATGTAAATTAACATATGCAGACAACTTATATGCCAAAATGGCAGGGGCTTGTTGCCCCACAAAAATAAAGCAGCAAATGCGGAAAGACAGCTACTGTGTTTTGATTTTAGCAACAGAAATTTAAAAAAAAAAAAAACAAAATTGAGGATGTAATTGCCAAAGGGAAAAAACAAACACTACAGAAAAAGAATAATCAGGACTGGTGAAAAGGAGATTATCAAAGGCACCTGCTATCACAAGAATAGAAATGAGATCTTTAGAAGCCCTGAAGGACTCCTTACAGAAAAGAAACAGGAAAACCTAAAAAAAGTGATCATTATAGATTTGATCATTTTAGCACACAAAGAGATGTACTAGAGATGCTAGAAACTGCTAAAGGGAACAAAAACAAAAAGAGGGGGTGATGGGGTAGGAGGGGGGTGTCCTGTATTCATCTTGCCTATACCATGCCAGACGCACTTCCCGTCTCTGCTGCCTGCATCCAGGGCCCTGCAACCTGTTGGTTCTGTGGCAGCTGTGTCACTCTCCCACTTCACAGGGACATTGCTCCAGGAAAACAAAGACACTGGGGTGTAAACATCTCTGTGAGACTAACGCATCATCTTCTAAAAGATTTCCACTGATTGCTCTGTTGATGGCTTCAGCCCCAAGACAGCACTATTTCTCTATTCAGAGCAGAAAACACACCATATCAAAGCAAAGCACGGGTTACACTGTGTTTTTCCACCCTGACCAGAGAGCCATTCACTGTCTCCTTCTCCCTGGCCCATGTACACTACAGAGTACTTCAGTTGCCTTTTCAAAAGATTCCATGCCCAGAATACAGGTTGATTAAACATACTGAATGCACTGACTTCTACAAATTAAACAGGTACGCCAACCCTAACAGTTTCTGTAACAATTTTACTTATACAACTTAAAATTCCCATAGGAGGATCCTGTTTGATATTTGAACACTCTACTGTAGCTACCTGAGATTACAGTGTAAAAATACCGTTTCAAAACAAATTCTGTACATTTCCACTCATTTGCAATACGATCAAAACCAGTGAGAAGTTCTAAGGAGAGGACTTTAATTTTGTTCATTCAGACCCTGCATCTACCAGCTCCCTGAGTTCATGCAGCCTTTGATAAAACAAGAAGAGCCCGCTGGGTAGGGACAGAGAGTGTGCATTACTTAACCTGAAACCACATACGAGACACTTTTCCAGTTTTATTTTTAGCACAACATATCTGTTGGTAGAAAGGCTGTATTTTAACACTGAGAGGAACGTAATGGGAAATCTATTTAAAGCATACAGTTCTAGCAGGTCATAAAGACTCTATCATTATCCTCCTTGGACAGTAATTGGCAATGCAAATACATGCTCTTCTCTTAGTTTTTGTTTCACTGATGAGTTGTGAGGAAAGAGAAATGCTGTTCATCTAACATGCCGTTTATTTAATATTCAGCTTTCTTGAACTCTTCTTATGCAACGCGCAAATGCTGATGATCGATTATTACAGTTATCATAATTCAAGCTGAAATTTTACACTCTGTAAACCCATTATCCTGACCACTGCATTGCACATTTGAAATATTCCAGTTGCAGCAACCCAAAAAAAATGAAAACACTGCATTAGGTTTACTGTAAAATTCTGTCCTGACTATATGTAAGCAGTTTTTTCTTTCATAGCAGGAAAATGAATGAAGCACACATATGCTGAGTATTTTTCTATGCAGTGCACAAATGCACACATTCACACACTAAAACATTCATGCACTTTAAATATTAAATAAAAATGAAAAATATTTATACTACTCTGTAAACAAAAAGTTATTTCAAATATCATAATGTTTTTAAAATTAAATTATCAGATAAGACAGAGAAGTCAAAGGAGAACTGCTGCCATTTTTGTGGGAATATTTCCTGCAAACTTCATCAGGTTGACAACAAGGAGAACTAAGGTTTCCCTGAAACAACCAGTAGATCTTTGGGAACAATCTCAAACTCCCTCACACTTAGTGGGTGGCCTAATACATCCCAAAATTTAAGTCTATAATTAAATAAAAATTTGCAAAATTCAGTTTAGACTTTTTATGGGAACACTTAATGCACATGTAATAGGGGTGAAACACACATACTGCATTACATTTCACTGACAAACCACAACTTTTCAAATCAACATTTCAGGAAAATGCTCAGCACACAGTCTGCCATTTAATGCTGCAGATAATAGTAAAAGGCTAAACAGGGAAAAAGTGGGCCTGTTGCTGAAGGAGGTGGAAAATTTAGCAACAGCAGATGGAGATAAGGCTGAGGCTCATATAAGGGATTATTTGATACAACTGGACCCATGGCACCAGATGGGCTGTGTCCAAAGGTGCAGAGAGTTAATGCCATAGCAAGGCCACATAGAGACTGAGAGGGTCCTTAATGACTGCAGGAAGGCAGATCTTGTGCCATCTTCCGGAAAAGGGAGAGAAGCAGAGGCTATTACCTCAACTTTAGCCAGGCTTGGCACCATCTGCCACGATATTCATATATCCATTCTGGAATGTTGCCATCTGCATGAGAGACCACCAGACAGGTAGAAACCTGGTGGAATGGCTGGGCTCCACAGGGAGTGATAAATGGGTTCAATAGTTACTGACAGGAGGACCACAAAGATTCTCAGAGGGCTAGAGCACCTCTCCTATAGAAACAGGCTGAGAGCACTGAACTTGCTCAGCCTGGAGAACGCCCTGGGGAAGTGTTAAGAGCAGCCTTCAGGTACGAAGGGGCCAACAGGCTAAAGGGGCTAGAAGGGGACTTTTTACAAGGGAGGGTGTAGTAATAAGACAAAAGATAATAGCTTTAAACTGACAGAGGGGAGATTTTTTGATTATTGTTAGGAAGAAGTTCTTCACAGTGATCAGTGGTGAGACAGAGGAACAGGTTTCCCAGAGAAGCTGCGGCTGCCCCATCCCTGGACATGTTCAAGGCCAAGTTGGATGGGGCTATGAGCAACCTGGTCTACAGGAAGGTGTCCCTGCCTGTGGTAGGGGGTGCGGAACTACATGAGCTTTAAGGTGCCTTCCAACCCAAACCATTCTACGATTCTATGACAACCTGACGGCCAGTAACATGTGGGATACTGCAGCCATCCATCCTGAGACCTGGCCTATTCAAAGTCTCCATCAACGACTTTGAGAAAGCCAGGGAGTGCACTCTCATCAAGCCTGCAGGTAACACCAGTTTGGAGGCAACTAGCTGTTAGACTTGAGGGCAGGGCTCCCATTTGAAAGGCGCAGCAACCCACGGCAGTTCAGCAACAAGTGCAGAGTGCTACCCCAGGAAGGGAAGAGCCCTTGTATCACCCCAGACTAGGACCCACAGCTGGGGAGCAGCTCTGGGAGCAGGAGAAGAGCCTGGGAGTCTTGGCAGGCAGCAAGCCGAGCACCAGCCAGCAGTGTTTTGTACTTGCTGGCCTCCTTGATCTCACAATGGTTTATTCTGCCCCTTCACTGCCTTTGGAGCATTTGACTTTAAAATTCTATTTCAGTGGTTCTTTCATAAAATAATGTAGACCAGCATGTCCATGTCCATCAGGTACTGCTCACTGCAGATTTTCTTTCAAAAATATGCACTCTGTCTGTCAGAGAAAATTAGCACACACAGCCTTCAGCAAAATAACTAAAAACTGTGATTCCTGTGCCTATAATTAACCCACGATTGGCATTTTAAGGGGCACATTCTACAGTGCATGCTGCAAAAGGAAATTCTATGTGCATGAAAAACTGCCACATGGTGACTGCAATAAGCATCTGTACTTGCTTGCCAAAGGAGTTCCTCAAATTTGTATTTAGCTCCAATTTCTCATCAAGTATGCTAAAAGTCAAGCAATTGCAAAGTCCTATAAATATAACTGACTATTTGAATTTTCATTAATCTGGTATTTAACACTCAAAACCAAATGTATTTATTTCCTCAAGCAAAAATCTGACCGTGTTGAAGAGACAGCGCATGCTCACACACTTGCTTGGAACTGAGCAAACTGCTACACGTTTACAGCAAAAAAACATACTGGCCATATGTCATAGGTAACTTGTGAACACACAATTGTTATTTCTAACCCAACCCAAAGTAAATCTACTCAAGAAACATGTTCATATAAACACATTATTATATACACGTATATATGCACACACAAACTTTTAAATCTTTTATATAGAAGCACATGTTGAAAGCATGAAAACCAAAGCATGCTGGGGACACAGAGAGTCCTACTTATCTTCAGATGGGAAACAGAACAGCAGCTGCACAAAGAGAAAGTTAGAGGTTAAACTGTGAGCAGCCAGAGGGAAGAAAATGAAGCAAGAAACTTTATGTCTTCCCAAGCTTGAACAGCAGCCCGACCTTCAACACATCCCATCTTGCTAATATTCAAAGATACGTTACAAAATTCATCATAAAGTACACTGAACTAAGTGACATGTTTTAATCATGTGAGCACAAGGCTTCTAAGATTTATGTAGACAAAAACTGAGTTCAGAGTTGTTAAAAGGAATTCTTTGAAAAATTAAGACACAAGCTGACATTAAAGCAGATTTAATTTGGCAGTGTTTCTATTTTGAAAATTTTAATTTTGAAATACCTGCAGAATTCCCCTCTTTTCTCTTTAGCTAAATATCTGATTAGTGTAAAATTTCTTCCCACGGAAAAAACTCAATCTCCAACATTAAAAAAAAAAATAAAAATCATAAACACTCACAAATTATGGTTTCAAAAAAGAACCAGCGACATTTACCTGAGCAACTCTTGGCAGATCACAACATACTCTCATATAATAATCATTTTGGACGAAAAAAGTCAATTAAAGCATATACTTGGAATATTAGCTGAAAGGCTGACATACACCACCATCCAATATCAATAGAAATCTTCATAACTAAGCCTGCACAATCAGAACATCTACTCCTTAAATAATCATGAAGAAAAGTGAGACTCATTCAGCTCTTGAAGTCTTGGTGTAAGTTTCAGGGCTCCTTATACTTTAAGCAAATGACAAAAAAAACAAAGGTATTCTTATTTTTAAAGTGGTTTTGTAGGGTTTTAGACATTCTGATTGTACATCTTCAAAATGCCCAAGTCCATAACATATAAGATTCAAAACATCAGCACTGCTCATTAAAAAACCCACACATTTTCATTGGTCAATATGCCTCTATCTTTATATAAAATACAGATTTAACTAGGTTGTATCTAAATTTTACAATTCTTTATGCATAGCACTTCTAAACCTTGGCCTATTCCATACATACATACATACAACTTACAGATGGAAGTTCCTATCCAGACTTCCATTATTGAAGGCCTGAGCTTATGCTCATCCTGGCAAAAGCAAGTTTGCCCTATTCTGATTCACTTAGGATCCTTCTGAAAAGATTACCATCTTTTGTCTTGCCACATCTTTTCGTACCTCTTCACCAGCTTCATCTTCTAATACCTCGCACATAACACACTTAATAGGTTTCACTTTTAATAGCCAAGAAGGGCCTTTGCACTTTGCTTATTACTGGTTTGGTACCAAAGAGCTAACTTCAGCTACCTTCAAACGGCTAATGATGCAATTGATGCATTTTCTAATAAGCATCATTATGCTTTCTCACATAGTGCTCATTATGACAGGTGCTCCCAAATTCACAAGTCTTCTTTGTATCCTTTTTCAAAAGTCTCTATTTTGACGTTAGCTACAAAAACTGTGTGTTCAGTAGTTCCAGGTGAATTTTTCTTCCATGAATATACATAATGGCTTTCTGAATTCACAGTTTCAGCATTACCATGTTCTGAGGTAAAAAATTCTGCAGGGATATTCTAGGAAAAAATATGTAACTGTGCTTATTCGGGACATCACTTTCTAGTTTCGTTTGATACCTTTAGTATTAGTGTAACAACAATCACTCTTTGATTACCTTCACTATAACACTCAATTTTACAAACCTCTCCCATGACCTTACTCAGCTGTTACTGGGTTCCTGCAACACAAACTGCAGACTACTCATCTGTTTAATGAAACCCTTCCACTGCTGATTCTGACTGCAGAGATGGCTCTACTTGTGAACCCAAGCAGACACTTCACTAAGTTTCTAGTGAAGACTTGAAAAGAAATAAGCTTGTTTTCTTGTTAGCAGGACAGGCTTCTGGAATTGTTCTACCTCAAGGACATAAAATGCTGAGTCCAGTGTACAAAAAAACATGTCAGCACTACTGATTTCTTCTGCCAGGAAAAGAGAGATGACCTGTATCGCCCATGGCAGCACAAGGGAAAGGACAGCGAGCATTACCGAAGCCTGTCAAATCCTCCCTCGGCTGCTATGGTTATTCAGTGTCCATACCTCAATCTTATTACCATGAAAAAATAATTAGATTTTCTCTCACAGGCTGAACTTCACTGAGGGTGATGAGGTACCTGTGATGAACCAGAAACCTGCAGGGAAGCCACAAACCTGGTTCCCGTGCACTTTGGTAGGAGATCTAACCCAACTGTTGTTAGAGACTAACCTGCCTCCTGGTCCAATTCCTAGTTCTGCAACAGCAGGAAAAAAGTTCCTGTTATAGGCAGCAGAAGGGAATGGCTATGTAAGGGAAGTTCAACATGCATGCCTTCATTAATTGTCTAGATAAGCAACTTCCCCATGACACCCACAAGCAAGCACAGCAATAACATTCTAATAAGTCAGGAAATCCATTTTTGGTACAGATTTGAGGTTGTCTGAGACACAAACTAATGCAAATCCTTAGTATTGGTCTTCTTTCCTTTGATCATGAATCTATAAGAACCTTAGTAAACACACTGAAAGGTTTTATGGTTTCACTACTTTATGGGTAAAAAATTTTATACCCTTTTCTGAGATCTGTTTAAAGAACTACTGCCTACTGAGTCACAGATATTTCCGAAGCCCTAGCCACATCAACTACTGTTATTTTTCAGTCTCCAAAAGAAGCAAGATACTAATTAACTATAGCATCAGGGAAAATAAAATCCATGCTGCCTCACTAAGTTAATACTGCGCATCCAATAAAAATAATCATTTCAAAAATTATAAAATCATTCAAACAATTTTCATCTTTGACGTTTCTCTTACCACACTTAGCCATTTCTTCATGTTTCTCTTAACAAGGCTTGCGTGAGATGACCTAGTTTATTTGCACTCCTCCAAAACTGTGAAGTAGAATGTGTTAACATAAACCAAATGGTCCCAGTCATTTTGAAACAAGCTTCTCTGCCAGCCACTCACCCTCTGCCACCTCTGTCTACTGCCTTGACATTTTTCAGCCATTTTTTCTCTCAGGCCTTTGCTGCCATCTCCTTTGTTCCCAAATCTTGCTACCCTTAATACTGGATATCTCCATGCTTTTTTTTCCTGGGCTGACACCAGTTTCTACTCCCTCCCAGGCCAAGCCTTGCAACCCCAAGCAGTTGGGGTCCACCTTACAACCAGAACCTCTTCACCTCTGATACCACCAAACACTGGAGCGCGGGCACCAGTAGCTCAAGCCCTTGTGAAGCCAAATGCTACTCATCAAGCACACACTGACTGCCTCTGCCTGCTCTTTAAATGAACACAGTTTGCTTTCCAGGGAGTACAGTCCAGCAGACACCACGAGTTAACACCACTGCTTCCCATCATGTGCTCCTATCAAAGCAACTGAATGCCCTGGACAGGAGAGAAAGCCCAGCTAGGATTCAGTGGCAAAACACAGAGGACAGATCAGCATATCACCTATCCTACTGCTAAACAGAAAAGCAAGAGAGCCTTGTATACTGGTTCCATTGAGCTATCAGTGCCATCCCTGGCATACAGTATTACTCAGGTTACTATTTTCATCTTCGCCTAAGCAGTATCTATGGTAAGACAACAGCCAAAAAACTGCATGATATAAAGGGCGGGAGGACTGCTGGTGCCTAAAATAAAAAAAGAAACAAACAAGCAACAGCAGTGAGGAAAAGGCCTTTAAAACTTTTGTAATGTTGTGGCACTGTTCTGCTATTAAAAAAAAAAAAAAAAACCAACAAAAATATTAAACTACCTCGCAATAAGCTCCCTGAAGCAAGCTATTTTCATGTTTCCTCTAGTTTAATGACTGCTCATTTCCACACTCCAAAGGCATACCTACAAGTGCTACAGGCCACACAGGAGCAAACCTGTGTGTGTCTCTGGTAGTTAGGAGAATACACAGTGAAAACTCACCCATTACGCACCAGCCTGAATGACAGATTGTGAATTGGTAGCAGAGGATCCAACGAGCAAATAAAAGTCTACCATTCACACAAAATACCTTTCATTTCTTTAAAATCACCTTAACTGCACATTCCTGTCAGAAATTTGCATCCACATACCCAAGACAAATGGAGGAACTGGTATAAAGTTATGTTGCCAGATTGAATTTCCACAAAAAAGCCAAAAAGGAGCAGCTGTTCTCTGGCATACACCATGCCTGACCAGAGCCTACCTCTCCTCCAAAGACAGTGTATCAGTCATGTCATGCTTTTGCTGATTCCCTGGAAATAAGACAGTCAAAGCAGCACAGTGCTCAGCTGTCAGCATGAACGCGGAGCCCTTGCCTAAGTCTATTTTTATGAGGGTTTTTAGGTAGTTCAGGTAATTTATCTAATCTTACCATCAGACTAAAAATGGGACAGAGAATGAAGATGAAATTGTCATTTTCCATTTGGCCATGTACTACGAGCAACTGCTGCAGAGAACTTGAACTGTAGTGTAGAGATTCAGGGCTCTTAAATATGTAGCCTCTGAAACTGTACAGCTGTCTAGAGCTGTCTCTCAGGATAACTATAAAAAACCACCAAAATCTCCTACAGCCACTCAGAGCTCGTCATTTCCAGGAACATGCAGCTCAATAAAATGCAACAGAAAGTCACTGCTGATGAAGAATATAACGTGCCTTATAT
The DNA here is from genome assembly GCA_009867235.2 of Psittacus erithacus. Taxonomy (NCBI): domain Eukaryota; kingdom Metazoa; phylum Chordata; class Aves; order Psittaciformes; family Psittacidae; genus Psittacus; species Psittacus erithacus. Next base: position 39,853 of record WYDI02011641.1, read on the forward strand.
CCAACCACACACTGCTCTGCAAGACAGAATTCTGCCTAAGTACCTGCACAAGACAGGAACCAGAAGCCACAAGCAAGGAAAACTAGTTCAGTCCCCTCCACACAAACAGCACACTTTGTGTGCTGGACAGAAAAATTAAAGATTCAAGAGTCTCTTCTGGTCACCACATTTCTCCACCTGCTTCTCTTTTCTTAATTTGTTGGATAAACTGACACCACCTTCCCTCAAGCCATAACTGGAAATTACAATTAACAAGATGACATTGGAGGAGAAATCTGGTCCCAGCCAGTAATGAATGCTTGTGTTCTTGCTCGTTGAGAAAGGAAGTTAAACTTCATTCTGAATTTTGCACAAATAACTGCAATCATTCAGCATAGCCTCCTGAGAATTTTGCTGCCACTAGCATGATAAAAAAAAGTATTTCCTAAATGAAATAATAAAAGAACACTAATGAACGGGAGCCCAAACTGCAACTGCGGGAAACCAGCATAACACAAGATCATGTTGCAGGCTCTGAATTTGCACTGACTTCCATGCAACTTATTCCTCACTTTTTAGGGGAAGACCACCAAAAGCCACTTGCCCTTGCACAGAATTGTATCTGTGACCTCACGTTCTCTGAAGGGTCGCAACTGTAATGTGCATAGGTCTGAAACTAGACACCTAAATGAAATATATGCTACAATGAATATATGCATCAAATACAAAGCACCAGAAATTCTCTCCCACAAACACACGCTCTTATTTTAATCTCAAATACCTTGAAGCATGGTACTGCAACCATCAATACAACAGTTTAACTGGTTGTAGGCTGCATCAGCTCCCAAACAGAATTACATTTTTTGCCTTAAATTTGACTATTTTGTCTAACTCAACAAGGATAAGGGCCACCAGAAAGCCTTGTATATCAAATATATCAAAAATATCAAATAAAGATTACCACCCCCAACTTACTGTCTCCAGAACATATTCGAGAAACAGACTCTTCTACAGGAGCAACTTTGTCTTACAGATTGTCTAATATCCAGGCATATGGACAATCAATCTTACACATTGCCTCTTTAACAGGAAGATCACTAAAAATCAACTAGTCCATGCCTAACAGTGAAACTACAGCATAACCTGTACACCCATGTTACCCAGCATCATCTAGAAATTCATATGGTGAATATTTCCCTAGCTCTCAACAGTTTTCAATGAAATAAGTAAATGTTCTTCTCAACTGAGCTCACTGTGAGCAAACATATGCTTTTTTTATTTTTTTAAAAGAAGTTTATTTTTTAAAAGAAGTTACCTTTCCCTTCCCATATGAAACCTGTACACTGCACATTACTTAGGTAACCATCCTGCACCACTCGTTCACAACTAAAATACCCTGAAACTGGCTATTAAACAGACACACCCACTGCAATCCAAAAGGACAAAAAGTAACTTCCTTCAATTGTGGTGTAGATGAAAGATATTAGTAAAAAAACACTCAAATACTGTTAGTAAATGAAAGTAAAATGTTCTACATATCCTTCAGCAACAATCCCCAGAAGATCAATCTTCACAGTCTTTACTTCAACAGTTTCTCACTCAAGGGCCATTCCCAAAGCCAATTTAATTCTTCCCATTCTTCCCTTCAGTAATACCTACCCTCTTCATACTTAAAACGTACACCCGTTTGTATTTCTCTCAATTCCAGCCTGACCTCGCACGAAACATAAGAAACTCTTATCAGATTAGTCCACAAGCCACCCAAACCATTACGAGATTTTCTCCCAGTAAAGGCTGGGCTCAAAGCCAATCATATTGTCAGCATGAACTCGCCACAGAGGAAGTCAATACAAGATGGGACTTATCAAGCTATGAAGTACATCTCATCACCATCAGCAATAAATGAAAACAGAAGTCCTTTCTCCTCTGAAAGCCACTTATTTTCATAAGAAGTGAAGTCTGATTTTAAAAGATTAGTGTTCTAGCTCACAGTCAGATCTGCACTTCAGTACATGTAAGATGATTAATAGCAGTTGAAGACATTATTTTGAGCTGCAAAAAAACATACTGATACAAGGAAACCAGACCTGGAGATACCAGAGAAAGGCTCAGATCTGGCTATAGTTTAATGTCTCACTGACAGCCAGGATCCTAAAGAGCCTTTCCTACTCTTCTGCGTATCAAAATACGAGTAAGAGTTCTCTGCATAACTCAAACCTTAACTCAACGCTCTGACTTTGGCTTCTTCCTCACTGAGCACAGGGGATCAGAGATGCAGCACTGCCCGACACCAAAGAGGAGTCAATAAGCTTTCTGACCCCAGCAGAAATATAGATTTAAACCACCTGAGGCCTTAAACTTAGGCAGCAATAGGAATAGTATTCTTTTCTATAGGTGCTACTAAAAATCTTTAAGATGGCATTCCTAGAAAGACAATCTGGGTCACGTTTCTAACGCAAGAGGTGACTCCAGTTGCTTGACCCAAGCTGCCGCTAAACTTCATGCTGAACACAGTGAAATCGGGACACAGGCAAACTCAGCTGAAAATCACACAAACTCCACATAGAAATGATGATGAGAGTCCAGGCATTTTAATTACATCACACTTACATTTCCATCCCATTTAAATAATCATTTACACACAATTAATTTCAATTATTTGCATGCCCATCATAGGAATTGAGAGATTTTATTAAAAGGTAAAATAAATAGTATTTCAGACAAAGCAATTTTATAGGGACCTTGCAGTGAATTAATTATAAGCCAATATAATGAACCAAAACATAAAAATTACCCCATAAACAATTAACTCTCTCAGTCTTTCCATGCCACCCACATTCCAGTAATCATACCGGCTCACTGAATACTAGAATAATTTCCACCATTCAAACTGAGCAGAATGAAAACTATTCCATTTGCACACATGCATCAGCAACTGTGCCCAGAGAACATCACAGCAAGCATTGGCAGTCAGAAAGTCACCCACTGTCCCAGTAAGCTTGAACAGCATTCAAAGCGTTACAATTTTTCCACCTCAAAATACACACTGTAAAAATGTATCTTTTGAAGAAAAAAAAAAAAAAAAAAAAAAAAAAGAACATTCAAGCTAGAACAATTCAGGGATCAAAAAATTCTTGCCCTGCTCTTCCTGCTCAAGTTGTTCACATTTATTTTTATTATAAAATATTTTATTATAAAATTTCTAACAGTAACCTTCAAAAAAAAAAAAGCCCCAACAGTAGGATCAGAACATAGTAACTGGGGGAGGCTCCACAGAGAATCTGGTTCAGTATTATACTCGTATAAAGCTGAAAGGGTTGGGGGAACTGGCTGTTAAACTGGAGATGGATAAATGAGGTTTTATTGAGGAAAGTAAACATGAGAGAGGGAAGGGACAGGTGTTGAGTTGACATTACTGCCATCAAAACTGGTTCTGCTCAGGCAGTAAGGAGGAGTTTGAACAGAAAACAGTACAGCACTATCATTTTTGTTACACAAGCAAAAAAAATCCTGAATACAAATAACCCAACAAAGCAGTGGTAAGAACAAGAACTCTATCAAACTAGTCTGAAGTATACCTGATGTAAATTCTAAGTTCCTTTTAATTTCAACCAACTTTGTATTAAAACCACAAATAGTGGCATCTATTTGTCTATGTGGCACTTGCACCTTCTATTTTCCTCTTACTTCATTTGGTAAAACCACTGATCCTGCAGTAACATGTACTCAGTTGCACAGGGGACACTATTACCTTGTCTAGGCCACCAGTGACCAGTTTTGATGGGAGGTATTTGTCTGTATTTTCCAGTGAAAGTAGATTCATAACACTCTTCAAAATATTGGAATTTTATTTGCTCATGTTTAACAGCTGGACAGCATAGACAGCTAATAAATTACTCTAATAAATTACTCTCTTACTTTTGGATTTAAACATAAACTATGCCTGTTTTCTTGGTAGCTTAAACCTGCACTACACAAAGAGCACTTTTTTTTTTTTTTTTAATAATTTTGAGATGCATTCACTGTTTAAAAACAAAAAAAAACCAAAACAACCAAAACCCAAAACCATACACATACACAAAATCAACCCCACACCCCTCCAAAAAATCCCACAAACAAATAAAAACTGAAACAATACCAAAAAAAACCCCACCAAATAGACAACTCCTGCTGCACCACAAGCATTAATGGTCTTTCAAGACCACATCTTGTAAATGTGTGAGGAAGAGTCATAAAAGCCTTCTAGAATTTGGGAATCCCTCTACAACTGACTCAACAGTACAGGGAGCTCCACACTGTTTGAACACCACAGTGCAGAGCCTGATCTCACTACCTACCAGTCACCACCTAAAGGAAGTGTAATTAATGGCCTGATGCAAGGATTTCAGAAGTCATGTTTATTCTGTCATGCCACTTCAACAACCGTAAGCAGATAAAAATCCTGAATCACTGAATATTGTTACACAACTACCTCCTTGTGAAAATATATTCAAAAAACTCTAGCATCATTTCATTTCCGCTGCTCATTTCATTAACTTTGCTTCTACCCATCATTTCACTACTGTCCTTCCTAGCCCCAGGATTTATTAACTTGAGTAAAAGCAATTCCAGTGTTTCTACTAAAGCAACACTTGGGAGATGTCTAGTATCTATATTTATACATCTCTAGACCTGGTGATAAACATAATTTTAGTATTGCCACACTATGTTTTTTAATGAGACCTCATTCCTTGTCTCTGGTTACCAAGAATTATGTTGGTCACAACTGAGTCCATATCATTATACCATATAACATGAGTTTGGAAGGCTGAATGGAAACTTTGGGTTATATAAAAAGGAATGCTTAATGGCTAGGGATTGGCATTCTCCTTGCGTCTATGGACAGCACGGCTACTTAAGACGTATACTGGAACGTATCTAAGGGGAGGGAGATGGCTGGGGAGGTATTAGGCGTGAACACTCAGACTTTAGAGCTTATTTCCATCCAGATCCCAATCACAGTGACTTTCACAGGACTGTGCCAAAGACATTTGTCCAAGTCCGAGTGTGTGGTTCCTAGATGACGTCAGATACCTGGGCAGCCAGCCAGCTTCCTGTGGAAGCAATTTTAATATTGCTGAAGTTCAGTCTAATTGTATTCATCATGTGATTACTTATGTAAGGAGCCAGCAGCTTGCACAGGTAGCCTGTATTTTTTAATATAATAAAGTATGTTTAGAAAATACAAAGAGATAAACAGAAATCATATTTAAATTTCATGCCTTCCTCTAAAGCCACTTATTGCAGGAAAAAACAGATGTTAGCCAAGAGAAGTTCCATCCTTGCTCAGCTGGGACTTAAGACAGCCTATGATGTAAAGCAGAGTATTTTCTCACCTGCAAATTTACAATTGTTCCATACCATAATTATACCTTAAACGTAAAGCCTTGCTCGTTCTACTCATGCTTCATAATAGGCTCTCACTGCCCCAAGGCTTTTCACAAAATTTGCTTTTTTTTCCCTTTGAGATCTTTCTCTTGAAACTTTTCTGTAACATACAAAAAACTCCATTCAACCAACCAACAAGCCAAATTAATTTGACAAGTTATGCTATGGGTTACTGAAATGACCATTCTTCTTCACAGGCAGTATTACTTCAGTACTTCCATGCACACTTTCATCTCTCTGCATTAATTTACCTACTGCATCATTTTTTTACTGAAGTTATAACTGCACACAGTTAAGCACAACTAAGCCCTGCTGTGTGTTCAGAACCCTGATGGAGCCCTGTCCCGCAGGCAGTAAGCAGTGCCACATCAGAAGGCAGTATTCTGTAATGCACTCATGATCATAAAGTAGTTCATTGTTAACAAGCAGAAATAGGAAGCTTGTGAAGTTCCTATCATGTTAAAGCAGGACACTGAACTGAATGTGTTCATATAATCAGTGCTCAAGAGCATTGAGGGATTAACATACTCCGAGATATGATTTGAAACACAAGAGAAAGAAACAGAATTAATGCCACTCCTCCCCTTCCTCTATACTCTTTCAGCCCCAGCCTCCTCTGCCAGTCCTCATAAAGGAAATATGCACTCACAACACTCAGTTCAGATTTCAGATTCTAGCAGTGTTTCCAAGGTCTTTGCTGTCCTTTCTGATCATGCCTCTCTCCTAAATAACAGCTCAGAAGTTCAGTGACAAACAACAGCAGGAGAAGGACAACATAAAAGGCTCTGTCCTTCAGCAATGCCTTTAGGATTTACCGTATGTCTGAAGGACTGTACTAACCATAACAAGATTCCCTTTCTGCTCACTGCACTCTCATAACACTTCCATGGAAATCTCCAGGTCATTTCCATAAATTAAATTTGGACCATTCTCTAGAAGTGGAAATAAAGCAGACAAAAAATGAAATTTAATTAAACACACACATCCCTTAGAAAAAAAAAAAAAAACACCAAGCAAACAAAAAACCCCAACACCCTAAATAGAAAATAAAATTAAAAACTAAATTAAAAGCAAAACAAAATAGCAAACAAAATAAAAGATAAAATAAAATCATACACACAAAAAATGCCAAATCTTTTCCTCTGTGGTATTTTTTGCACAGGACATATTTGCAGTAGTCTTAATCACTCATCACTATGAAGTATATTGTGCAACAAAGTCTTTGAAAGTATTCTCAAATTTTGGAGAAAATGAATTGAAATCTCCACCCAAGTAAGCAATATATTAAGTTAGAGGTTTTTATTATATCAGCCAACATTTAGGAATCTCAACCCTTTCACCTTCATTAATAAAGGTTTTGTCATCATTTATGTACGTCACAAATGTTTAGTGAACATTAAAATATTTTATTCCAAAGCTTATTCTGCTCTTTACACTTTTGTTTGTGTACCAATTAGTGCAACTATGTCATTTATGCTTTTTAGTATTACATACCACCTCGCTACAGTGATTCACTAGCGTGAACAGTCTGCTGTATTAGAAATGCAACAAGCAAGGTTGTCTGTGTCAGATTTGTGCTTTACAGAATAGCTTCACCCAACACAAAGGAAAAAAAAAAAAAAAAGCCCAAACCAAAAGAAAAACAAAATTATCTCCACGCCTGACACAAAGGTCACATCTTTGCCAAACTTTAAGCACATGTTCTCAAACAGGAAATAACGCTTTTCAAGAAAACTATTCTAGCTAATTTGGCAAGAAAAGGGAGTCTACTCAGTACAAGCCTTATCATCAAACATTTCAGCCTACTTACAAAAAAGTAGTGATCCAATTTCCCAAGCTTTTCCCTACTGCAACCACATTTCCATTGGGATCATAAGCCTAAGCAATCACATAAACAACTGCATCTCTGTGAGGGCCATGACCCCTTGCAACTTCCTCTGCCCATCCTCCATTACCACCTCTCACTAGAAAAGCTCTGAGACAGACACAGAGGGAGGGACAACCCTATGCTCAGGAGACCCCAACATTCTCCATTCAACACCCAAAGAACAAAAAGTATTTTTCAGTCTTGTCAATGATTGCTGAGATTAGGCCCAAAGTCCCAGACAAAAGCAAACCAAAAAAAAAAAAAAAAAAAACCACAACAAACCACAAACCCCAAAAAAACCAGAAAGAGTAGGAATCCAGGTCTGCAATTCTGGATTGGCTTTCGCCCGTGGAAAATACAAGCTGTGACAAGCCTTATTTTGGCAGATTTTAACACAAATCACCACCTCTACCTGAGTCCACCTCAAGCCACTTGCAGCTATTTTGGCGCTGCCAATACTCACGCATTGAGTGGCCACACATACACTTATTGTATGATTTTTCTGGTAAATTATTATCAGTGATTTCTATATAGTGGAACCACACTTTATAATAGGTAGGAATAAATAGGGACTTACAGGATTCCACATGAAGGAAATAGGATACCAGGTCAAAACCCTGCACTTTTTAAAAGACTTGCTGGCTAAATAAAATGTTAAGAAAAAATAGGCCATGAATATAACCTAGAAATCCTGAACCACCTCAGTGCAAGTCACACAAAGGATGCTTCACATATAAACACAGAACAACAAGCATTTCAAAAACTGTCTAGTTCAGTTTCCAATTGATTTTATTAACCCACATTTTGCTTTTGACTTAGCATATTTAGAGAAAGAAAAAGCGTATTATGCAGGAAAAAAAAAAAATTTAGCAATTTATAACCACACTGATACACTCCTCTGAAGAGCATGCCCAAGGCGGTATGCACAGATCTAACTCTGCTTTCTCTGCATATGCATTATGCAATGCAATGTGATAAATATGTAACCATGCAGTCACACACTATATCACAAATAGGCCACAGTACTCTTCAGTGACCCAACAGAAGGCAGGCTACACCATGTTCTATCTGTGATTTCCACACACCACACCCCCCATTTCATTTTCATAATGGTCCAGCACTTACTTTGCAGACTTTTTATACCATCTCCCCTATAAGGTATGTAAATAATTTAGTCAACAGTAATGCATTATGCAATTTATTTTCAGTCAACAGCACGGGCCTCGTTAGGTGCAATTCATGGGAAGAAGCAGTTAATTATGGTAATTCATCTGCAGACATAGGTGAGCAATTTCACTGTTATTCTACTACCCTACTTAATATGCATATGCTGTATAAGAGCAGCTAAATGGCAACTTTCAAAAGTGATATCCCAAGCCCTGATTCTTTAACAAGCTCTGAACCTAGGCTTTCAGGCAGAGCTACAGTAAACACTGCTTCTGGGAGGCAAAGGAGTCGATTTACACAAAACAACTTGCAAGATCAGGGTTTAAGGTAGTCTACTGAATAGACCTCTACAAGATACTGGAAATAATTCTATGCTATTGTATTGCACTATTTGTGGAATGGTATGTGATCATATAATTAGAGATCATACAGTACATTCACACAAAGAATACTTTAGGGTTTGCTGGGGAGGGGGGAGGGGAGCTGTTTTAGAAAAGAAAATTACATTATCTGGAAATTCAGAGCTAATCTCAACAATTCAGAAATGCTACCAAAGAGCTTTTCCTTCACAGATTCTACAGGAATATATTTCAGGTCTGATTTCTGCCTCAGGAAGAATTACTTACGAACAAAGCCAGCTGAGGTTTTCAGCCATTTAGGAGAGCACTTAGGAAAATAATCCAAAATATGCCAATATTAAAAAAAAAGGTCATATCTAAACTGCAGGTATTTAAATGCAATGATGGGAAGCAAAGACGGCATTTGGTTCAGAACCAACACTGAAAGAAGCACAATGGACAGGTACAAGAAAAATACCGTCAATTTGGCAGCTAAATCAGAGGAGAAGAGAAAATGAAGGGCAGGTCTCAACTGGGAGCAAGAACAAGGCTATTTCCAGGAGAAGCACTGTGCTCAAGTACAGACTGGTTAGCACCTCTATCTGGAGTAGACTCCAGCCTCTTCTCCTGCTGACCAGGGCTGGAGGCCATCCAGACTGACTGCACATCCATTCCTGTGACGTTTCCTTTGGGGCAGCTCAAGCAGCAGCAACCTGACCCAGCACCCGCTTTCCTAAGGGTCTTGGCACATGCCTTTCCGTAGCCTTGAAAGAAGAGTCCTTGATCTTGGGGCTCTTTTTCATTGCACCTTGTCTCCACCCTCTCGTAGCCTGTCTGTAGGCTTCAGAAACCAACTGCTAAATGATCCAGCTTGTGTAACTTTAAAAAGCATACGACTACAAAAGGGCAGCCTTCTGCCAGATCCCAGCCCTCTCAAATGAAGCAAATTAGATAGTGCAAAAATCACTGAAGCTCCACCTGCTTTGGAGAACAGGCAGCCCACTCAGCCAGGTTTGTCTGCGCAGTGCTTGTCTTCGGCCACAAACCAAGCCTAGAAACCTGCAAATCTGCTTGAAGTCATAATAACTTTAGATAGTCACTGCTTTAATGATAGAAGGCGCAGAAATTTTGTCTTGAAGGTCTCAGTGGAGCACAGATCCAAGATGCATGTGCACAGACAGACATTCAGTTTTAATTTTAACCTTATATGCTTTGATACAGCCACAGGACTAAAACATTAGTGGTTTCCAGCTTGTTTATGACTGACTACATATGCTAGACAGTGTTTTGCCAAAACTCATAGCTAAAATAAAAACAGCATTCAAACAGCACAAAACTTCATGAACCAAATAAACAACACATTGCAAATATTTAAGACTTCCAAGCAAAGGCTATTTCCATAAATTTCAACATTTAAACTGGCAACAAAGCATTTCAGACACCAAAACAAATGACTGGCTAAAAAACACAACCCCATCATCATCATTTTAAACGGTTCATTGTTCTGTTTCTGAAACATGCACTCAAGCCATAACTGAACAAATATACATATCCTAGCTATTTAAAACAAAAAAAATTTGCTTAACCCAAGACTAGAAAACCATCAGCCCCGAAAATTAGCTTTGCAGAGCCTTAATGCATCTGAAAATGGCTTACTTGCTAAACATGACAAGCAAATTCCAAAATAAAGGGAAACCCTTTTCCTCAGCACACACACTAATATTCTTCTTTCCTGAAGGCTGGATCATTTCCAGAAAACCTGAATTGACTTCAATGAAGCAATGATATATTTCTTACAAAGAACATGCAGACTGCCTCAGAATACAAGAAAATGGTTCAACTAAGAAAGGGCTTCTCTCAGCTCTTCCAAAAATACCCAAGGATCACACTTAAAAGTGATTTTTTTTTTTTTTTTTAACAATTAGGGTTTGACTACACAAACAGCTATATCTGCTGATATATAGATATGTATTACACTAAACAGGAATTAGACACTTTATTTCTGGAGTCATTCCAAAAAACTGCAAACGCACTGTAAATTCACACTTTTAACTTCTAGCCATGCTGCCTGGAGAGTGTAAATATATTCTTGTAAGGTTTAAGGGATTTATTAAAGTGCTAGCAGGATTTTCTTTTTAAATTAACCAGACAATATTTCTCAGTGTGCAGTGAAAATAACTAAAGTCACGATATAAAAGCATGACTTATAACAGCAAAACCCAAGTGTACACAACTTTAAGTACTATTCCCAAACTGAAAAGAATTCCCAAAGTTGAAATACTCCCTAAAATTTCATTTTCCAGCAGATAAAAAACATCCAAGCAACATATGAAAACAAGACAATGTAATAAGAAGCACATGCTCATCAGGAACACAAGCATAACTGTGCTCATCAGGACTGCAATGTGCTTTAGGAGGCACCTACTCTGCCAGGGAAAACTCTCTCCAGAAAGACACAACCTAAGTTAGGACTGTGCATCTTGCATAAGCATTTCTTCTGACAACACCTGCAATGCTCTATCTGCCTGAGGCACACAGCTATGACAAGATAAATACCACTGGTTCCTAGAAAGGACATTAAAAAAAAACCAAAACAAAAACAACGTTTTCATGCAAACTTGTAAATTTGCTTAACTATAAATCTATAAACAAGAATCATTTAGGAAGTTATTAAGGAAGACTTGCCCAAATGATACTGTAAGCACACAACAAAGTCCATGTCACCACTTACTTCTATTTTACATATAGACAAACCTAAGCAGTCAAGACAGTATCAATAACAGTCACTACATACAGAAAGGCTGGTGTAAGACTGGCTTAACTATTAGCTGGCCCACTGCAGTCTGCAAAGATTTTGCCTCATAGCAAAGATGACGTAAGAAGTTCATGTCCCACCCTTACCTATTGCAGGTAGGTTCATTCCTACGGATTAGCTATAGTTTACCACCGCCTTTGTGGTAACAACGCAAGCATTTGTGGAGTCATGCTGTAAACTGGTTCAGCAAAACCAATAGATATTAATACCCCCCACAAAACAGCAGTGGGTTTTAACACAGTCCTCACAGAGATGATGTCTGTAGGACCAATAAGCCACTGTATCGGCATGGCAGAGGAGTCAATAAACAATGGCAGACTGCAGAAACTTTATTTCCAGACACAGAGGCTCACAGAGTTCCACCAGTAGCTTTTGCTGTGCCCCTATTTCACAGACAGCAGGATCAACTCAGGGGTCCCACCACACCAACTCCCACCTCCACCACTGGGACAAGCAGCTGCCTGCATAGCTGTAGAAACCCATCCCTGAAATGGCTCCACCAAAAAAGTTCAGACTTTCCCTGCCACGAAGAGCTGCCAGGGCCCAGAAAATGTGCAGGCATCTTGAAACTCTGTGTAAGGCTGCATTTCCACATTACTAAGGAAACAAACATGCCTAACTTTAAGAACAAAGTAGCTCAATTTCAACATCATTCTTCATTATGTGCAGGCACTATCAAAAAATATTCCAAAGTCAAGGACCATGTTTTGTCCAACATAAAGCTAGAAGAGAAGCACAAACCTATGAAAATAGAACGAGCACTTGCTGAACCTAAAAGCTCTTAAGCAAGCAGATGCTGAGAACTAAAACAAAAGCCACTTCACATCGCTACACAGCCTTTCACCAGAGTATCTCAGGGCAATGAAGTGGTCTGAAAAAACTTCTGCTAAGTATTAAATTACTGGTGCATGGGTAAATTTGTTAATCCATTTGCTAAGGTCATACAGTAGCAGAAATAGCAGATAATCCTGACACCAGCTTTCTGTCCTAATCATTATGTGGAGAAAATCTTCAGTGATGTAAACTAAAAATGAAGTAAATACAGTTATCTGCTATAAAAAGGTACATTAAGTGAACCCAGAAAAGCAAAACTGTGGGTGTGGGAAGCACAGGTGTATCTCTGGAAATCCACTACAGATCTAGACAAGCATCTGAAAATTTAGAGTGAGAACTTATAACCAAAAAGCAATTCTATAATTCCCTCTACTCAAGCAGTCCCTGTGAAGGGACTGTGTAGACAAACTGCAACCATGCTCAAAAAAGAAGCCTGAAAACCTTGAACAGTAACCCACAGGATATATTCTGTTACTGCACAGTACCCACAATAGTACGCCAAAAGCTTGTCATTCATTCTGTATTGGAACTAAAGCAGTATTTTACAGACTGCCTCTAAGCCACCAAAACTGGAGAAGTCTTCTAATACCAGAGGGCAGAGAGACACACAGCTGACATTAACGACATGCAGTCAAGAATACTAGGACAATTACTACCAGCTTGAAAATTCCTACCAGCTTTAGCACCACTACATATGAAAGCATCCTGGTAATACTCACTATGGAGCTTTGAAAATGCAAGACTGTTTTGGTGAATGCTCTTGTATTGGTATAAAAGATACTGCAAGCATCAGCTTCCGAAGAGTAAGAAGCAAGACGATGAGTTGACAAAAGAGCAAAACTTATTCTAAGAATTAAAACACTGAACCAATGAGTTGTATTAGCATTATTAAGATGTGCTAAAAACAACAACATAATAAAATCACTGTAGGCCAGGAAGACTAATCTTTCTGTTCTTCCCTAGGCAAAACTCACAGCCATTTCAATGGGATTCTCCACAAGACATGGCTGGATGACTACATCCACAGCCTCCACATGCCAAGTTTGCTCCTGCAGCCAGTCTCTATTGCATCCATCTTAGTTACACTACACATATCCTGATTACAGGGATTTATAAACAGCAAGAGTAATCTAGAGGTGATTCACAAAACCATGACTTCAGTTGAGATAAGGTTCACTATTATCGTCTCCAAATCAACAGTTTTGCAGTAAAGGACTTACATTTAAAGACTTTCAAGCAAAAATCTTTTAGTGACTTTCTCAAAAGCACATCTTGCATTCTCTCCATCCCAAGCGTATCTATTTCAAAGCCAGAATACTAGCCTGCTACTCCTAGTTTTCTCTGGGGAAGAAGGTAGGAGACAGTTTATGACACATTAACCTTTTCCACTTATTTTCTTAGGTTCTGGACAACAAAACACCAAATTAAAATGGTGCTTAAACATCAAGCAACAGAGTAGTTTACTTATTATGCAGTTTCTAGATGCAAACTCCTTAAAGACAATCTTTTAATCCTGAAGTCATAATTCCGCACACTCATTTGTGCAGTGCAGGACAAAGGCGTCTGTGCGCACGTACCAGCTCCCAGTCTCAAAGTGGTGTTTGTTCACCCAGAACAATGGGGCACGTGACTTGTCAACACTACCCACAATAAAAACAGTAAGATAAGGCTGCCACTGATTTCATGATGACTGACTTTGGTTTTGCTAATTTTAAGTCACAATGTCAATAAAAACGTATTTCATTAAAATCCCTTCTTTTAAACGGCCCAAAGCTAACTTCACAGTGTGCTGAGGTTTTCACTCAGACTTCCTCAGCTGTTTGCCTCTGTACCAAACACACAAACTCCCCCCCAAAGCCTCCCTCTGATTTCATCAGTTGGATGGATCAATGTTTCATGCCTAAAGCCAAGACTATTTTTATCCAACAAAGGCAGTGCCAAAACTTGTCCTCTCTGTTTCCTGCCCTGCATGCCTGCCCCAGCTACCCCTCTGCTTGCAGGCAGGCCACCTGCTCACCTCTCTTTGGTGCCCTACTCACTGCCAGCAGCACAGCCTGCAAAATGAAACTTCCTCAGCAGTTTGGCAGGTTTTGTTCCACCACAGACCAGGGCTGCACCATCCAAACCCATCTAACCTCTCTGGTTCAAGAGGGCTACATAGGATCAAGTTGTGCATGTAAACTTAACTAAAGTTAGGAGAAACTGGGAGAAAGCAGAGACAACCCAGAGAACAGAAACAGAAAGGCACCAATTTGGTTTAAAGAACTGGCAAAAGAACAGATAGGGCAAATTCAAAATGACAGTGAGAAGAGAGAAAACCCAGGAAAAAAAAAAAAGAGGTGGGGGAGACTAAAAAAATCAAATAAATCCTTAGGAAGGGATAATAATAAAATGATGCAAATAGTCAGGACTGAGACAAAACACCCCTGTATATTACATTAATTTGCTGTATTTGTGCTACAGCATGGAGAAGGGAGCACAGCCAAGCAGAAGAGAGGGCACGACCATATCGACCATTGGAAGGAGTTAATTTAAAAAAAAAAAAAAAAAAAAGTACAGTCATACTATTTGTCTTTTAATTACACAGGTGAGGCTTAGGGGTTTATTTCAATCACACAGAACAGCAGCAGGCCCAACAGCACAAGACGAACAAATAAAAGTAGGCAGCAATAGGCACATGGCAGTATATTACAGTTCCAAACTTCCACCGTTTACAGGAACATTAAAGCAAGTGAAATCTGACTAACCTGATCTCTGAACAAGTTTTTTTTAAAAACAGTGTATTTCTTTCTTTTCCCCCTGAAAAACTCTGTTCCGCAAGTGGGTAGTTACAAACCACAGCTGAGAGAGTGGGAGGCACATTAAGCACGCAAATAAGATTTCATATATTTTAACACCATCAGCTGCAGCTTCCTGGAGCTCCTCAGCAATATCCAGCATACACAAGCCTTGCTGCTGGCACACCAGAGAACCTCAGGCTACATAATGGACGCTGCTCTCTTAGCCAGATTCTGATGCTGCATTTCACATACTCTCCGAGTCTCTTGTATGAAGTTATCCACAGAGTCAAAGAGCGAGTCAAAACATATCAGAAGTGTTTTCCCTGGCTGCCTCTGAAAGTTTCCATCCCTTTTATTTTTTTTAATTCTTAGCATTTCTGTCAATACACATGGGATCTTTAAAAGTCCAGTGTTGTGCCCAGTACATACAAGCAACCAGTATATTCCTAATACAGGACCCCAGCTGTGTCCCAGACACCAGGACCATGAGGAGAGTGACTGATACTCAGCTTGATGCTTCCACAACCAGCTCACAGAGCCACACGGAAAGCAGAGGGATATTTTTAAGACATAAGCAATGCCCGTCTATTTTACCAGGAAGTAAGGAGGGCTGTGGTGCCCAGACACTTCAATAGGATGACCAAATGGCCAAGGAAGCTTGTTTGTTTTCAATGGAACAGACTCTTAGAACTTACTTTCTAATGTATTTAGTGTTTACTATATGTTCTGCAGGAAAGAATTTTACAAAGGGCCTTGATGAACTGGAAATAAACAATCTATATCAAAATAACTTTGCATGTGTACACAGTAGAGGAAGCAACTAACATGGACTTTGCCAACAGTAAGATAAACACATTGATATTTTCAAAGTAATCAAAGGCCATTCAGAATCTGCCCTGGAAGACTGTCATAAAAATACAAAGCATTTTTCTTACAACTCAAATAGCTGCAACAAATATTTTCTATAATGGTGAAAGCTGCTGGGGAAAAAAAAGAAGTTGGTTTCTATTAATCAGCTACATTTAGATATCCGTTCTTGCCATCAGATTAAGCTCACCAAAACTGCTTAGTAGGCTGTTTCATTGTATTTTGGTTTAAGTTTTATCGCAATTCAACATATTGAAGTTTCATACTCCTGACTTTTTTCATCTTACACAGTGCTAAAAATTTACAGTCTAAACAGGATACACCAGATAGTGAAATTCAGTTGTGCATTTGAAATAAATGAAAAATCAGGCACCACATCTGCATCAGCAAAATGTACACGCTACACAAGTGTGAAGCCCATCTCTCTAAATCCTAGATCTGCTGCGTTAGCTGCGGGAACCAGCTAATTCACGGCTAAGGTATGTTTCCAGCGCAATTTATTGCATGACGACACTAACAGATGGTTTGACAACACTGTTCTTCATTTTCCTCCATCCACATTTGTGCTAACTTTGCTTTGAAAGTACCTTAAAAAAGTATTAAATCTGAACAAGCGTAACCCCAAAGTAAATGTTACAGATTCACAAATATCACCATGGCAGAAATCCATACTTTTTACAAAGCACTTCCTAATTAAAATTTATCACTAACAGTCTGTATTTAGGAATGCATGTTTTTGTGTTAATATCCGAGCAAAAATTTCTGCACTAGAGAAGAATGTTGACATCCATACAAAAATTAGCTGTGATTCATTGTTATCAGTTGTCTTCCCTTTACAGAACACTGTACACTGAGGGACATATTGCCAAAATGAAAGCACCAGCACCTCCTTTAACCTAATAGAAGACAAATAAATACAATTCAACAGCCTCTAAATCTCACATGTCCCACTTTTTTGACCCAGATCTCCTGTTATTTCCCCCACAGGTCTATGCAATATCAAAACTACATTTCCCCACAAATTTAGACTTAAACTAAAAGAGGAAAATCTCTCATCATTTCTGTGAGCTAAACAGACCTAGAAGTAGGAAGGGAGGGTCAAGAGACAGACTCATCTCTGTTAAGATCAACTGGTATTTTAAGGTAAAATTTTCAGCCACACTTAATACTCTCCCCAAATGTTGCATCTCATGGCAAAAATTCTCATTTGTTCCAATAGGACTGTAAGTTAAGACCAATAGGAGCGGTACATGAAAAGTATTTCAATTTTTTTATTACTATTTTTACAAAGCAAAATGTATTTTCAGAAGTCATACTGACACAAAAACATTAATCAGCCTGGCCAAAACACACAGAAGAACTGTAAAACTTGTTATTCCTCCTCTCAGCCAACCTGGACAACTTCTTCCAGGACATTCAACTGTGTCTTCTTTGCCCGGTACTTTTAGGGAACCATTGGGGGACTGAAATTCACCTAGCATGGGCTTACAAGCAGGTGAATTCCCAGCTCAGAGTTTGCCTGTGACAGGTCACTTGCATGAAGAGCTTGAACTTTTTACACTGTTAATGTCAAATGCATGAAACTTTTAGGGTAAGTTACATTTAAGGCTCTGGACCTTGACAATTTGTGGTTTTGGAACTGGACACAGTATTTAGCACTACGTTTTCACAAACAGTAAATATTTGACCCTTAACTCATACCCTTGGGAAAATGCTCCACAAATAGGCTGTACAGAGATCTTTTCTGCATGCTCTCTAGTCACCATCAGCAGGCACGTAGCTGCATACAGAAGTTTCCAGAGTCGCTTGCACAGTGCTAATACGCAGAAATCTACCATCACCCTGCTGTCAGTGGGGTTCAGTGGGAGGTCTGCATGCAGCTGGGGAAGTGACTGAATCATTCCCCAAACCACCAACGGATTAAAAGAAGCACTAGCATTAGCTGCAGAGACAGCTGCTTGCCTGCCTTGCCAGGTTGGCAAAACTACTGCCCTGCTGCGGGGGAAGGGAAGGCCTTCTACTCATACCATACCAGCTAAAATTTCTAGTAATGCACCTCCAGTGATCTGAAATAACTCAGTATGCCTGCATAGGGCACATGGTTGTAGAGAGCGTCTCTGTAACACACTTACACTGAAAAGAGTTTGAATCTCAGATAAAAAAAAAAAAAAACCAAACAAAACAACACAACGTAACATAAATAAAAAAAAAAACATAAAAACACATAACTGTTTTTTCCCTGCATGATTCTGACTTTTTACTGCTAGACATTACTATTAAACAAGATTGCGCCTTTGCAACATGGAGACTTACAACAATAAACACAAGGCAGAATACACAACATAGCCTTTTACTAATACTACACCCTCACAGGAGTTTGCAACAGCAGCAAGCCACATGCAAGCCCTGATTTTTAGAAATGCTAAACACACACAGACTGCCAACTTCACATGCAACTGTGGGGGCCCAGCATCTTTGAAAATCTGACTATTAATATCTTGCTTTATAGATGCAGGTGCCCATTTATACTTTTCAGAAGAGTCATGTTTGCACCAAGCAGAACTACAGAACAAGTCCAGGGGCCTGCTACCCACTCCCACCACACCATGCTGCCCCGCTCTCTCGGAGCTGTACGGGGTCATGCAGCAGCACGATGGGCCACATGGGCTTACACGTGGTCCATCACAAACCAGCCCCAGTGCAACCAAGTTGACACCCAGTGTGCCTGCATTACTCATCCTGAAAAACACTAAGTTGATTAGAAGGACCTTAGTATCTTTACATAGCACTGAATAACACTATATATACTTACATTCAAAGACAAAGAGAGGTCTCTGAAAGATGCAACGTACATGGCCGAAACAATTCAGTATAACCCTCATCATCACTTCAGGGGTTCTTTCAGCAGGTTTTTCAGACAACTACACCAATTCACCAAGAATTTTTCTTACCGTTTCTACAGGTGAGAAAACATTCTCAGAAGTCTTTCTAGCAATCAGCCCATCCAAGAAAGCAAGTGAGCAGAGTAAGCTGCAACACCATCAATTTCACTCCTTGGCTAGCCAAGCCAGCTAGATACTATGCACCCAGGCGGTGCCTGCATTTTCCCCTGTGGTTACACATTCTCCAGCTCAGTGACCACTTATTTCTTATCCAGGAAGAATTTTTTTATGGCTCTGTATCAATATAAAAAGGAGAATCAAAAGGATGTCACAAAAAAATATGTGGTAAAATATTAAAAATCAGCATTTTAGAGCTATGTATGGTTCTAGAGACCCTTTAGAACCAACCAAAGGAAAACTCACCTTGAGCTCAAACACAGTCACAAAGACTCCAGGCCATTTTTGTATAAACAAATTCAGTCTTGTTTTCATTACAAGAAGGAAGCAAAGGGCTTTCTCATCTTGGATTACATACCACAAGATAGAACCCTAATGAGGAGTAGCTCACAATTTTCACACAAACTGGCAGAGTGATTTCAAGACCAGACTTTGATACTTTTTCACTCAACCTATCAACTCTCATGAAGTGGTAGCTGCGCTGCCTCATCTTTGCTGTTTGTTACCTCAAGTTAGCTAATTCAATCTCATATCAAACAGTACTTCTTATTCCTCATTTCACTGTCAATACTTTATCTTGGAGGAAACCAATTATGAGACGAATAAAGCAGTCTCCATCTACTCTGCTTGAGATCACTGGATGAACCTTTTTCCAGTAGTCACCCTTTCCGTTAAGCTACTTTACAGAAATGAAGACCATCTAACTTCACGCTGCAGCGCTTAGAAAGCTGCACGTATTTCGGACAGGGTAACTTAATCGGTAGCAGGAAAATAAGAACAGTTTCTTCATCACCTGTTAATTTGAAGGAACTACATCAATGCTACAGTGCAACTCAAAAAACACTGAAAAGAGACATCAACCATAGTTCCTAATGAAAAACTTAGGACACTTCTTCCCCTAGCACAAACTCTTATCTTTATATTTTAAAATGAGCATGCAATGAGTATATTCTCACAGCCGCCACTTTTTGTAGGAACCAAACATGTATAACTATAGTGTGCGCACACACTTTCACTTCTCTCCCAAACCGCATCTACTTACATGAGCTGATGTTTAGGGCTTTAAATATAGTCATTGTTATACCCTATACTTTGCATGTGTACGCATACACAAACACACATACAGACTGCAAGGATGGTCAGCACAGGTAACAGTATCACAATTCTCAATATAAACAACAGGAATTAGATTAAAAATTAGTTGTATTTCAGTATAATACAATTCAGCATCACAATATTACAGTACTGACGAAACACACTCCTGCATTCAGGAGTGTGCATTCATCCATTCTCACTCTCTTCTTCAAAACAAACTGGATCACTTTATGACCTTTCTATCCCAGTTCAGAAGGGGAAGAGCTGGTGGCAGAGTTGTGTCTGTCTCTCCTCTGCTTGCCAGTAATGTCCTCTCCAGTAAGGCGTCAGAATTCACACGGGCGTCACAATCCTGAGCAGCTATGGAGGGAATGGAAGAGACAGGCAAAGCAAGCAAAAACTGGGGGGTGGTGGTTATCTCCCAGGACTCCAGATGAGAAGAGGGAACAGGATTAGTGAGGGAAAGGCATCTCAAAAGGTGCCATGCCTGCCACTGCCCCAGCTTTCCTCAAAACTAGACAGTGCTGTGATAAAAGAGAAAAAGTATAAGCGCCATGAAAGAGTCACATCCTTATTGCCCACCACTAATACAAAACACACTTAACTTCTGTGAGCAACTTCAGACATCTGCAGAGCTTATTCAATTGAGCTAGACCGCTGATGTTCACAAAGCTGTGTGTGTTTCTTCACAGAACTTCCTGACTTCTGCACAACTACATCCTTGTAGGATGTGGGTCTTTACTGCCACTACAAAATTTATAACAGTAAACACATTCTGGCTCAAATGTGAAGTTCATGTTAAATTAAATTCCAGAACCAAAACTGAGTTAGGTAAAATAACTCAGTTTGCTTTACATTATTCAGATCTGTTCTTCCTAACTAAAAAATATTACCTGAAAACAACATTCTCAGCAATTTTTACCACTTCCCCTAATCCATCCAGAGCTTCTTTATGCTTAGGGCTGTAGCACTTTTTACCATCAAACTCTTTCATGATGGCAAAATGACTATGATGTATTGTTGTTGGGTGCTTAGCGCTTGTACCATGCCTGACAACTTCAAAGCATTACACAAACATCAATAATTACGATATATAGCATAAAACTGAAAGAAGTATTCATATTAAAAAAAAAAAAAAATCAAAAAAACCACCAACCCTCACAGAGAAAAAAGAAGTTGTAACTACCTGTTTGAAGAGGAAAAGACTTTCAGCAACAGAATCGCCCATAATTATTGAATTGTTTACGCTACGCACATGCATTATGGCCATGGAAGTTTAAATGAACAAAAATCATAAATTCTTGCCCGGTCTTACAAAAAAATAACTTAAAAGCCCAAAAGCCAACTCCTTTCATACATTTCAATTACATTTTCTTCCCCTTTCCTCACGCATTGAGAGCTAAGTATTTTCCAGGTGTTCCCAATAACAGTTTGGGAGGCATGCCACCAAGTTCCCAAGACACAGTACCGCATGAACCCTGTTCTCATGGAGACAAATCCACCTTCTCCTAAGAAAACTTCAGACCAACAGTGCACAGGCTCAAGTGATCTTAGGTAAATAATACACCACATAGCTATTCCACTAGATCTTAACCAAAAGCAAAGAGGAGAAAAAAATCACTACAAAAACCACAGAAAGTCTGCTGTGATCATTTACAGGGCACCACCTGCACCCTAAGTACCATCACCAAAACAGTATGGCCTTCTATTTCTATGATTAAGAGGAAAAAAACCCTTCCACAGCTCATCCACTAATACATATCCACTTTCTGAAATCCAAGGGCACACAAAAGTTTGCAGGATCAGTCCTCAGTTGAAATATATTCTGAAAAGACAGTTAACATACAGATGTCCAAAGGAAGGCCCCAAATCCAGCGTCAGCCTCACATGAACCAGCCTTCAGGTTGCTTGGAGTAAGATGAGGCCTCACAACCACTCTGTGCTACCGAAAGCTGACGTCCAACTCAAATTCCAAACATCAACTTTGCAAATGGTGACCACACTCTCAAAGGGGCACAAACCACTGACCCACGGAACACTCAAAGGGTAGAGACTGCCAATACCAAAGGACCTTGTTAGCATGCTCAATGTGCTCAGACATCTATTTTAGTACCAGGATAGCAAAGAGAGTCCAGAATGATTGGTGGGCGTTTTTTTCCACAACAAAGACTTGGTTTTCCTGATCATGCTTCTCATGCTTTAACAATAAAGAAGGGATGTTTTGTGATCCCCTGTCCCCCCCATAAAACAGTTAGGGATTTGATTTACACAGACAGGAAAGCAAGGAAGTTGAGCACACGGAACAGTAGTAAAAACTTCACCAGTGAACTTCACTTTCCTACACAATGACCTACAAACCAAACTTTCTCCAGACTCACGTGTCATCTGCAGCAACGAGCCTCTGACATACAGCACATACAAAGTTTGCTTTTTGAGGATAAAGTAAAAAGACCAGCAAGGGGAGACTTTTATTCTGTCAGGCTGCCCTAAAAGGAAATTCGGTGATGAAAGATTAAATTCACCTGGAACAACACTATGTTTAACCCTTCTGGGGGTACAACAATAATAACAAGCCACATACTAAAGGGCCTATATCCTCTACCAAGAAAATGTATACACTGCCCCAACTGAGCAAACCTACCTAGAAGATGCAATGCAGGATTTGCACAGGGTTTCGGGCAGGGATAAACCCAAGTAGAGCAAGCTTACGTGAAATGCCAAGAAGCTGATTTTTGTGCCCAACCGGGGCCTACTCCCTGCCACCACCACGGGGTATCTCACTTTCCGTCCTGAACTTCTCAAGTGAAACTGATCAATAACTTGGCTGCTTCACCCCTGGGGGGGGGCCGGGACGGGGACACACAGAGATCGGGCACGGTCTGTCTGGGTCTTCTTTCCGTCAGCCCCCCCGCCAAGAACGGCCGGGCCCCCACCCCGCTATTCCTCCCGTCCCCCTCCCCCCCATAAGTAAATATGCGGGGAGGGGGAGAGGGAAGGTGCATTTCCACACAAATCTGACTAAAAATAGGCCTCTCGCCATGGCTCCGTGTGCCATTCGCTGCCCAGGTTGGTGTGTGTCCCCCATTAAATCCTGTAACAAAAATGAAGCGGGATGGGGGAGGGGAGGCCAGCGGCGCGGAGAGGGGGAGGGGAAGAGGGGGTGCCCTTTG
>WYDI02011644.1:0-26542 GCA_009867235.2 Psittacus erithacus
CGGTGTTATCAGCGCTGTTCCCAGACCGAAAGTCAAAAACACAGCACTGCACCAGCTACTAAGAAGGAGAAAAATGATTGCTATTGCTGAACCCAGGACAAATGTTTAAGTAATAATTGATTCTGGAGCAATACCACCTTAAAATATGACCTTAAAGCATGAAGAAACTGTCCAATTGCCTCTAATTTCCTTGTCCAAATGCATGGGGTTTGTGCCATCTTCTCTTTGTATGGTTTCTGGGAGTCCTCTTCCCTCTACTTTTTGACTTTTGTCTGATGTGTTGCGTTTGCAAGGCCTGTTGCTCTCTTCACATGGTGAAGTCATCCCAGCAGCTGCCTTTTTTTGCAATTGCTTGTGCAGACTCATGGGATGTAATTTTTGCAGAAATATTCATTCTAATAGTGTTGTTAGTCCTATATGGTATATGTTATTCATATATTTATTTGGAGGCATTTGAATGTAGAGGCCTGAATGTATCATTTGATCCATACCGCTGTAGTCCATGTTTCATGTCTGTTTAGGCTTTGATGGCCTTCTCAATTATTCTGAGTTTTACAGCTGATGCCCTTGACATATTCTTGTCTTGTCAGCTTCTGTTGAATTTTGCAAGTGCTTCTATCACAAAAGCAATTTTGCTTTTGATTTCTGCTTCAGATTTTCTCTCCTTTGTGATGGTAATTCAGAGATACCTGAATGAATCCACTCATTCAAGTTTCTCAACTTTGATGTAAATTTCTTGTTGCATATGAGAATTTTCTGTTGTCCTTTGTCTGTTTTTTACCTCCTATTTGATCACCAGTCCACAGGTAGTAGCTTTGTTGTTAGACCTGTTAGCTATGGTTCTATTTCTTCTGATCAAGTTTATGCAAACTACAAAGTAAAGATTATCTAGATCTTTTACCACTAGCTGATAACGTTGTCCTCTCAGAATTTTCAAGCACTTTAGACTTACTGTGTTCAAAGAAAACATGAACAGGTATGCTGCCATGACAAATCTGTCTTTCAATAAATTCTTGTACAGAATCATTTACTTAATGTGTACCCTGTGAAGACTATGCTTTTCAAATTGCTTCTAAAGCTTTTAATTCAACTTCTAATGCATCCTGAACAGTTTTTAGGAGGGAAACCTTGTGCATTTGGCTTCGAGGTTGAAGGAACCATCTTTCTACCTTTTGTATTGATGGAAAACTACTATACTAATACTATAAAAGTTACTAGTTTTACCTTTGCTACTTGTTTATTTTTGAGGCCTGAATTATTTGTTGGAACTATACTCCTATGCTTATTACAAGGAATTTAGTCACACTGGATATGCTGTGTGTCAGTGCTCCCTTCTAACCTGAATCAGTGTTTGGTGGAATATATGTTCTTATCCAATATATGAAAGAGGTTCTGAGATCCACATCTGCTCTGGGTGCAGGACATACTCTAATGAGCAGGTTATACAATGCTTGCAGCCTATTCTGTGCCAAGGAATATATTGGCAACAAACCTACTTCACTAACCAAAATTTGCACAGGAGAGAAACAGAGTTGTCACTGCAAAATATTGCATAGTTCTGTGGTTAGGGCAAATTTGGTAGGCAAGGGATGTGATTTCTTCTCACCTGAAACAAAAAATGATTTAAACCTGGATCTCCCAAATCCTGAAAGACATCTCTAATTTGGGGCTATTTACTGAGTAAATAAATGAGGAAACAAAAGGAAGCAGTGAGGCTATTTAATTTTTCTTCTTTCTTTCAAAGACTGACCTGATTTTCTCTTATAATCCCGAAGACGATTCATAGTTCTGGTTCTTGGAAAGCGATGGACATCTAGCTTTATCCAGATGCTGAGTGCATATAAAATTTATAAACATGCTACATAGTGGAGTTCAAGCAAAGCTGGTATGCATGGTGATGCAGAGATATTTGGATATCCAAAATGTTTGCTTTAATGTAGGACTGCAACCAAATAAACCTTTACTCTTTATTCCATTAAATGATCACTGTCAAAATTTACAGCAGACACACAGTTCACAGCAGAGGAGAAGCTTGCTGCAGACTTCTGAATTTGTAGCAGGCTTCAGTTAGTCTTTTAGTACAGCACCATAAGCTCTGCTAATTGGCCATTGATTAAAATCAGGTGTGGAATGGAAACTTCACAAGCCCTCCTTCCTGTTAGTGTCATGATGTTTACCCCTTCAAATCACAGAAGATGCTTTCAAGTTTAGATCTAGTTCTTTTTAAAGTGAGAAATAGGAGAAATAAAGTGAGGATAGAAGCAAGCTGTCCTGTCTAGTGAAGTGTAGATACACCTATTTTAGGCCTACTCACATGGCTTAAAACATATGCCTTAATCTGTTCTTCACACTTATAATTCTGAGTCTGGTCCAGAGTGCCCTGTTGCTCAGATCGTAGTATTTGCCATGTCCTTTAAGGACTGTACAGCAAGGCCAAGTTCTGTTCTGACTTTAGAGACTATGTAAATATACTTGAATTGATTAGTCTAATACTAGTGCAAACCCTACTGTTAGCCATTTGATATAGGCTTATTTCAAATTTCCTCAGATTTTATACAGCTGCTACCCAGATTAAACATTGGACAACAGCCTTTCTATCAGTCCTGCTTAGCTCTTTACAAGTTGCTATCTGCCTGACCATGCAGTGAAAAACCCACAGCTTCTAAAATTATTTATTATTAGTGAATAGCTGAGAATTCGTGTACCTGTGCCTTGAAAAAAAAAAAAAAGGAATTGAGAATTAACAATGTATTTGGCTCTCAACACTCAGCATTTGTTAGGAACCTTTAAAAATCAGTGTGCTGAAGTTCAATGCAGTCTCCCAAATCCCACTCCAAATTCTTACCTCAATTCTCTTTCTCTAAAATTTGCTTATTGTCTATCAATCTTACTGCATGTTTAATAATCAGTAACTTCCTTTCAGTTAGTGCTCAGGTAGTTGATGTACCTGGGGCAGATGATGGGTAAAGGAAAGGATCGGATTTATCAAGGGTGTGTCTGTGCCCTGGGCT
Source organism: Psittacus erithacus (assembly GCA_009867235.2). NCBI lineage: Eukaryota > Metazoa > Chordata > Aves > Psittaciformes > Psittacidae > Psittacus > Psittacus erithacus. The sequence goes on from WYDI02011644.1 coordinate 3,012, forward strand.
CCATTCATAGTCAGCAGAGATGCAGTCGACATAGTGAGTAGAGTCTAAAGTGCAATTTGTCTCATCCTAAAGCAGCTGTCTAAGAGAAGTGAAACGAACCAAACCCTGGAAGTGCTCATTACTCTCCACTGACTTGGAAGGAGCCAAGGGGACAAACTTCCCCGTAAGCAGCCAGACATCAAATATTAGTTGATTTGAGCCCTGTCCCATGCAACTAGTTATGTTTAACAGATGTGTAGAAGTAACCATGAATTTGTTACATACATAACTAATTGAAGCCTGGTTGCCCAGGTTTGTAATCCCAGTTTAGGCAGCAAATGTTTATTCCAGCACACTTGCTATCGCATATGCAATGTAAACTGCTCAGGTTTGGGAACACAAGCCTTTCTGTTCTGGGTCCAGACGGCCAGCGCCAGTTTAGAGAGTAGAGGTAAAGAAGGCGACAAGGTAGAAAAGTGGAGGATTATTCCATGTAGTTAAACATATCTGAGTTGTAGCTATGAGATTTCAGTAATACCTTATTAGTAAACCTGCTTAGCTAACGTTGCTTGACATTATGGCTGCTGTGAATCTAGTGTCAGAATTCTTAGGGATCTAGTGTTTCTCTAGCCATGCAAAGGGGTTTAGTTATAAAATTATGATTTTTTCTTTGTGTCTTCATTCCTAAAACTTGAGTTTAGTTAGTATTGAAACTTTTGTATCTACTTCAAGTTCCCCATGTCAAACTTTAAAGCTTATAGAAGTTGCTTTCTGGATGGAAAACATTTTCTTCACAAGCAAAAAAGGAACAAAAGAAAGAAAGCTTAATATAGAAATGTAATTTATATTAAACCTGTTGCCCCTTGTGGTGTTCTCCGGTAATCTGAAATTTACGTCCTTTTCTTCCCTGTAGTAAATAAGAGAGAAATGGGAAAAAAACCCAAGCCCCTTGATTTTATGAAGCAAAGAAATAATGACAGGAAATGGGGATTTTTGTTTGTTCTTTGGTGTGAATTGGCACAGGCATTACAATGAAGTTAAAATGCAGAGGTTAATTGAAAAATGCGATAAACAAAGCCCCTTGAAGGTCTCAGAATAATTTTGCCTGGCAGCACTGACAGCCTACTACCATCAGGCACTAAACCCACTCCAAACTGCTGGAGATAAAAAAAAAAAAAAAAGGGAAAATAAAAGAAAAGGAAGAAAAGAAAGAAAGCCCCATAAAGTTAATTGTCTTTCTGTTCCTTCCACCTCATTTCAGTCCAATTATAACTGGGAAAATTCATTGTGTCTCATTTGCATTAATGCACCTCTATGGAAAAATAGCTTAGACAGTGAATTTAATCTTTCTCTCTCCTCTCTTTTTTTTTTTTTTTTCCTCCTAGTTTATGGCCATATTTAAAATAAAAAGAAACCCAAATGAGAAAATTGCTATGGAAAACTCATGGGTAAGGATTCTGATTTTTTTTTCTTCAGTTGTTTTGCTACCAGATAAATTCTAAAGATTTCATGTTAGACAGGAGTATTTCTTCAGTAGATATTCTGTAGTCACAGGACAGAAAATGCTGAAATACCTCCTGGAATTCCATAATTTCTGGCTAACCCCATGTTATATTAAGGAAGAAAATGTTCTGTGGGTTGTGATAGTCTTAGCTTTTTGCCTGCACTTGTGTGTTTTTCATAATAGCCTTCAGAAAAGCTGCATAAATCCTTACTTATGCTGTGTTTTGAAAATAAGTCCAATGCATGATCCTATTGTGTTTACAATTTAATAGTGTAAAAGAACTCAGAAGACTGTCCGTCACATTTATATGCAGTGCTGTGTTTCCACCCAGGATTTCAATTCGCATTTTAATAAACACATTAAGGGGGCTCACTTCTTGTTGGACCCATGTTACATCTAATTTCTTATTGAGATGGTGAAGAAAAACAGTGTGTTTGCTCTAAATTGTTAGTCAGAATATGAGCTCAGTCTGCCTCTTCCCAGTGCCATTTATATTAATAGGTATGATTATCCATGCAGGCCTTATTTTCAATGTACTGTGTTTATAGTCCCCATTTGTACATCTTGTGTTCATAACAATGTGGAACAGCTGGCCACAAACTGCTGTTTCACATTAAAAAGACATGTTTCCTGAGCTTTTGGGGATTCTTTATACTAAACAATATATACTATTGACATTTTGCCCTTTTCATTTTTCTTTAGCTCTTCACTGCAGAGGAATATCTCGGGTTCAATATTCTAAAAGAAGACTTGAAGGGCTTTTGAGCAATAGAACCAAGGAGAAAGCCACTTTGGATCATTAAAGATCCCAAGACACTCTCTGCAAGAAAAGTGTGGGAGTTGTTATTGTCCTGGATGGATTCCAGCTTGTGTAGCTGCATTGTAGGCTATTTAATCATGTATTTTCAATGAGGTAATCTTCCTTTGAAAGCCTGCTGTATTGTGCTATTGAACATGTAATGACCACTCTATTCTGCTCCCAGAATGGCTTCACCCCAGAGGTGGATGGAGTGGTTCCTTCATGGCAACTTCAAGAAGGACAAGATGAATGATGAGCACTGCACTAATTACACTAGAAACTTGTTTTCCTTTTATATTGCTCAGCAATTACAGGAAGTACACCTGAAGAATCATTAGTTTTGTTATTATTGATTCAAAGATTTTATGCTGTGATTTAATAGTCTTTATGCTCATCTACTTAGTCTAAAATTAACTGCTTTTTATTTTCTCACTTTAAAAAGTACTAGATCTAAACTTGAAAGCATCTTCTGTGATTTGAAGGGGTAAACATCATGACACTAACAGGAAGGAGGGCTTGTGAAGTTTCCATTCCACACCTGATTTTAATCAATGGCCAATTAGCAGAGCTTATGGTGCTGTACTAAAAGACTAACTGAAGCCTGCTACAAATTCAGAAGTCTGCAGCAAGCTTCTCCTCTGCTGTGAACTGTGTGTCTGCTGTAAATTTTGATGGTGATTATTTAATGGGAAAGGAAAGAAACAACCCAATGTATACAGAATTATGCTATTCTAATTTGTGAGGACTTGAATAATAATCTAAAAATGAGAGAGAAAGGAAGACAGTACGTTAGCATAAAGTATGAAACATGGTGATGGTGAAATCCAACTTGTTGTGATGAAATCAATAATGTGTGTTTCCTTTATTTCATTTTTATATACAGAGTAAAGCTGTCTCAGGCTTTCCTCAAGCTTGTAGTCATTTCCATGTTTCTGTCTCTGTGAAAGGAACTAAGGTTCTATGTGGAGAGTCAATGGTGATGTAACACTGGGATGTACCATATAGAAATACACGGTTCCGTGACTAAGTTGTAGTGAGAGTGTTTTGTAGTAGTATTTTGTGTAGGAAGATTCATAATTCCCAAGTAGAAATTTTAGAGATTAGATAAACAAAAGTTATGCTTGAAATACATTTGCAGCTCTATTAAACTAGATATTTTGTGTAAATTGTAGCGATGCACAGTATCAAATGATGTAGTATATTAAGTGTATTTAAGAATAGGTAAAGATTAACGTACATGTAAAAAGACAGAACATTTCTACATCCGTGCATAACTTCTGCAGGACTTGGTCACAGTGCTTGCAGACTGAAGTCACTGCCTGATGCAAGTATGATGAATGTCAACACCTACCCTGAAGAAAAATCATGGACAAGAAAAAGAAAACGAAAAAGGGGCATTATCTTTGCTATTTTTTTGGAGAAAAACAACAACAACAACAACAAAAAGTGGCCAATGGCAACCCACCAAACCCCCCAGATATCATAGAATCATAGAACGGCTTGGGTTGGAAGGGACCATAAAGATCATGTAGTTCCAATGCTCTTGCCATGGGAAGGGTCTCCTTCCGCTAAATTAGGTTGCTCAAAGCCTCATCCAACCTGGCCTTGAACACTGCAGGGATGGAAATATGCATGTCTTATGTTTTACATGTATTTTTTGAATCCTGATTATGTTTTGCTGTGTTGCCTTCTGTGGCAAAAGATTTACTTGCAGATTCATTACCCCAGACTGCCCAACCCTGCTATTTTTCTCTGTAGACTAAAGAGTTTTGCCCTTTCTATATAAATCTGCAGGGAACTTTAAGAAACACCATGCTTTTTTTCTGTGTGTATTGTTTTTAATAATAGCAGACTGAAGACTCAAGGAGAGGAGATTTTTATGAAATCAGAATGGGATTTGCATATCTTATAGGAAGTATTTCCACATTAAAATGTTTCAGTCATCTTTGTTTCCCTGACTTCTCTCATAATTTGGATTATCTGAGTACAGATGGCTCAGACTTGCTGACAAGAATTCTAAACAAATAATTCCACAAGATCAAAAAAAAGTTCAATCTTTATTTAACTTCTTTAAGTGTCTATTTTTTTCTATTTCTTTTATTGCCCACCATTCAAATCTGTGCCCTATGACAGTGTAGCATTGTTGACACATTGATCACTGACTGGGAAGGCAAGCCAAGAAATCTTGCTCAAGAATCAATGAATGTTAATACTGTATACCCATTGTTAATTGCTATACATTCATTTTATACCTTTTTGCTCATCCTGTTCTCTGCCTTTCAGGCCATTAAGTCTTAAAAAAACCCTCAACTTTGGCATAGATATACAGTAACTGGAGACAGGCTTAATTTCCTCTGTAGGCTGGCCTCTAGAGCTAGCCAAGGTGGAATCAGCTGATACAGAAATAACATCTGACCAACTTTGCACAGTAGTTTGCCCTGAATCGCAAATGTTCAAATATTTTTGGTGGTTTTCTCCACTGTGGGCAGCAATGTGAAGCAGTTATAATAGTGTTATTTGTTGTAGGCCATGCAAATAGCAAGGCAAAATTGCCTCCCAGTGGGAGAAGTGAACTTCTTGGCGGTGAGCATTATATGGCAAAACAGACATAATCAGTTGCAATAAAATAACCGTGTTAGCAGTCTGTTATCCTATTTGCAAGACAAGCACTTTTTAAAGATACAATGATAGAAAAATAAGGAGAATACTAAGAAGAAGAGTTCTCTTTGTGTGTACCAAGTCAGAAATGAGTGCTTACAATGAAATTCAGGTATGTACATATACAGGAATAAATGTGTATGCCATGGGCTTACATTTTTCTTGTATTTGACCATGCTTCTTTCATCAGTAACACCTGGTCTGGTACATTCTCTTAATTTTAAGCATGGGAGTCCCTTTGTCGCTGTTGGAATTACTCCTCGTGGCATTAAGAATATACACTTGATTATGTAGATGTCCACTTAAGAATCGACAGAAGATGGCTGAAATCTTAGGTTAATTTGGGAGGCAGAGTTCACATCTGGTTGTATCATAAATATGTGCACCTTAAGAATGGATAGAGTACTGCCTGTGCACCTCCATTCTAGTTTCTTGACTAATGAATGTTTCTATCATTCCATAAAGTTATCTGCGTCAGAGTGATCTTAATACTTGATGGGCTACTGGGAGATGTCAGGAAGATTTCCATATTAGTAAGTTGATCAAAGCTAAGGGAAACATGTCAGGGCTGAACAGAGGGCAGTTATGATACCTGTGCTTGTCAGAATAAGTCTAGGGATTGAGAACATTTCTGTTACCATCAGCCAGGATGACAGTAAGTTTGGCTATTTTGACAAAATGTCAGAAAGATTTTTCCATTCAGGTCACTGTTTTCAGAAAGCTATATAAATTAATTGACAAGTTTTTAATGTGCATTTCGGCAATTGCTTCAAAGGTTTGGGATTATTTCACGAATTTCCAGATGAAGTCCTATGAAAACAATAGCTAAAGAATGTTAATTCTTGGCTGCTGTATTTGGTGAAACTATTTGTAATTTGGGAGCTACATAGAATCTTTAGATTGTTCATTAATTTGGCATTCAAATTCCTGTAATTATTGTAAAAAAGTTTTATGGTAATTCTACTTTGTCTTCACAGTCACTGGAGACCTCAGTTATTCTTAAAGCAGATACATTAAGTAGCTTGAAAGATAAGATGCATTGTTGTCATGAGCAAGTCAAGTCATTAAACCAACATCAGGTTGGCAAGGAGGGTGTGATGTTTATGATGACATTAAAGTGAGAAGGAAAGTAATGATAATTGTACAGTAACTGCACAACCAATTCATATTGTATACACTGTACTTAGGAAAACAATACAAATTTCATGTAATCAGTGATAAACATGCAAACAAAAGCAAATAAAAAAGTCAGATGTACTTCAACAGAAATAGAAAATGAATGCTGAAGCAGGGATGTGTGAACAGTAAGACTAGAGGGCCTTATTCGGTAAAGAATATTCAATCAACAGAGGTCTCAAGAATAACTGTAGATATTTTATATATGAATTCTGTTGACAGATTTCTGCTTTACAGATTTCCACCCAATAAGGAATTTATCAATTTTAAGGTGAAAGTATGTAGATGAATCATTAAGTGAGTGGCCCCAGAAGACACAGTTTTGTGTTTAATCTTTTTCTGCTACTGTTTTGCTCCTTTCTTGGGCAAATCATGCTGGAGTATAAGGAGTATATCCAGAGTATAAAGGTATTGAGTTTCTAAGTAGCACAAGGCATACAATTTTACTGATTTTAGTGATCACTGGATGCTCAAATGGGTGGGCCTGAGGATATCTAGTAAAACACACTCGATTGGAAAAGGCAGATTCTTAGAATACTGCTGGAAATGTTAAACATACATTGGATGGATAAGGGATAAGATGTAAGGCATTCTGCGAAATGATTGGGTCATTGGGCAACTTGGATTCAACTCTGCTGTATTGTGTAGGGAAAATTCTATCATATCCTTAATTAATCCTTTAACTATCAATGCAATATGATCTTGTTTTCTGAAACTGTTCATACAGTAAGGTTCATGTGACAAAAAATAAAAAAAAAAAAACATCAGAAGCTAGTGGAAAGATTTAGCCTAAATGGTAAAATCATCATATTAACCTTTTTATTTATTTATTTATACTAATTTAGCTTGCTGGTAAAGAGATTGCATTTTTCATTGCAACTTTGCTCAGTTTTTCGCACAACTAATTTGAGCTGATAACTTAAGCTTCTTTTTTCAAAAGTCTTTCACTCTGATCACTTCTTTTCTGTCTTTGATGGTTTGGAATTCAAGAAAAAAAATCCCTAGGTGACCTATTCTATAGCAGCATGCCTGTACAGGTGAAATTTTCACCAGTGTAATTAGTAGCATAACTGCAGTCTCCCAGTATAGATGTTCTGTGCAGCTGTAATATGGGACTTCAGTTGCTGACTTAAGATTAAGTGACATCAATACAATAATTCTGTTGCAAATTCTCTCAGTACAGACATGCCTTAAATTTGTCAGATTAGTCAGTGGTTTCTACAGGTTGAAAAGATCCTTGGGAAATGATGGCTTTGAAAAGGAAAAGCAATCATTTGCCAAGCCTTAATGGCTATTTTGGTGGCCCAGATCAAGGTGACAAAACAAATGTTCTGGGAACAGGCCTTTACCTAAAGTTGAAGGTAAAACTAAATGTTTCGAAGCAATAATTTTGCAGTTAAAAGCCAGCTCATTCTATAGTATTTCATGACAAGATGGAGTGCCAGGTTGTTGTTTGCTTTTTTTTTTTTCTTTGTAAAATCTGGATATTACATCCACATTATTCTGAGCTCAAGGACTTGCCATTTGAAGTAGATTTGATTGATCTACCCAAAGCACATACCCTTTTTTGACAAAGTGCTAATAAACCCTTTCTGGCAGTCACAGAGTGCTTCTTTCAAGCTCTTACTATTTGTTTTTTGAAGTGATGAAATGTATAGAGAACTGTTATAAGGTTCTAATTGAATTTCACAAAAGTAGCCCTGGTGTGACCCAAAACTGGGGGGAAAACAATCCTCAAAGCTAGTCTCACTGGAACAAATGATTAAAAACACTAAATGGGGAAGAGAGGTCCTAGCTAGAAATAATCGTGAGACTTAATGAAGATTTTTCAGATAAGTTAAGGTTGATAATGTCTACAAAATATAAGGTGGATGAAAAGATTCACAACAGAAAAGTGTTTATTAAAACACCTTTTAAGAAACCTTGGGAAATAAAAGCTTCCTTTAAGGTTTCCTATTAAAGACTGGGTGAATTAGATAAATTTGCCACCTGCAGCTTTAATAAAACTTTTTGCTTAGCTCTTTTAGCAAGGTTTAGTTGACTTTGAAGAACTTTAAGAATCAGTGTCATAAGGTTTTTTGTGAAGCTGGTGACTAAAGAGCTACATAAATCCTATTTTCAATAACTTTAAACAGACCTGAAGTGAGGTAACAATCTCTCCTGGTTGTGTCAGAACAATTTACATCTTAGACTAGGTTTCTGATCAAGCTAGATAAAAGTATGAAATCTAACTTTGAAATTTCTTATGCTATGAGTAGACTTTTCCTTGGTTTTGGAGATTTATCATTTCATTTTCCATCCATAATATGGCCCTTGCTATATTGTGTGTTCATGCTGGGATAAGATCTGAACATAGGATACTTTGTGCTCCTCCCTCTTGCCTTTCTTGGACACATGAAGAGTCAACACTTTACTAGACTTTACTAGCTCAAAGGCTAGGTGAGAGACTGAAGTTCTTTGCCACACCTAGTAAAGATTTTAACTTTCTATTGGAAGGTGAAAGCATTTGCAAATAGACAGTCCGTGCTGAAATCTGAGATTATTATTATTAGAAAGATAGTGTCTGGGGGTGACAGCCTCAAGCTGGGTGTGTACTATACCACGTGTTGAGCAATGGGCAAACAGCCTAAACTATGCATTTCCTTGTGACTAGTACGAAAGTCTTAACCTAACTCTTCTGATGTAATTTTAATGTAAAAAATGTTTTATTTATACTCTTCATTTTGGTTAGCAAAGAGAACACAGTGGAAGGTATTTCTTTGTCCCTAGCACTAACTGAAATATTCACTGGTTGACAATTTACACTAAGCTGACGGGAGGTAAGGTACCTTTGAGGCTGAGTGGCAGGAACTAGAGTAGGTGCAATTCACACCAATACACTTTGTGTCCCATCACTTCAAGGTATAGCTAAAGCTGGTACCACTATATACCACTAAGTATACCCAACAAAGTCATTGCACATTAGTTATCTTGTTATATATACATCAACTGTATAAGACAGTTACATTAAACCATTATGAGCACAACCTTTCTATCAGACTCTGGTCAACTGTACATTTTTTTGTGCAATCTTTACAACTGTCATTCAGTCCTTGACTTAAGGGTTCAGCAGCTGCAGTACTCTCTTTGCAAGTCTGCCTCTTAAATTAGCTGGAAATTCATACTGGTATAGAGATGGTGTCTGATTTTCTGAGATACAAAGAGAGACATGCTTTTAAGTCTGCAGGTTTTGCCTGGTGGTTTCTGACAGTAGATTGAGGAATTCGGTTTTCATCTGTAACATCCTCACATTTATTGGGCCATAAAGTAGGGCTTGCTGATTTGAAAAACTGATTTTGGATTTTATTCTCAAGATTGGCAAAGGAAATAGCTTATGTATGCTGACCTTTATGACAGCATGTGAAGCCTCTGCATTTGAGCTGATGCCTGAAAAAAGCTAAAATGAAGAGACGGCTCAGGATGGATTTTCAGGCTGGGAAAGCAAGCTGTGTGTGTGAGAAAGTGGAAAATGTATGTTTTTGAGCAGAGAATCCCTGTTCATTTGCTTTTTCTGCCTCTGTTAGGCTTCAGTCTAATTACATTGTCAAGGGTGGCTAGACCCTAGGACCTTAATCCTAATGTTTGATAGGCTGACATAAATAAAACCAATAACACCACCATTTGTTAATGCTGTATTCTCCAGTATTCTCCCAAGCTTTGTCATGTCTCCAAGTTTTCTACTTCAGCAGCCACAGACTATCACCACTCATCATCTCAATCTGCATTGCGCCTACTGAAGCCAGGTAATTTGTGGAGGCTAGGGGGATAAGCTTGCCATACTTTCAGCATCCCTCACCTTCATTTTACTGCTTTATGTAGCTCTCCTCCAGTGTTCCCCTGACACTGCAGCATCAATGAAGCTAAATATCTGGCTGGACAAACATTATTTGGTGATTTAAATATTTAACTATTTCACTACATTTTGCAACATTTTTCTAGAAATCCTGTAGTTTTTAAAGGCAAATATATGTTTTAGCACATGGCAATATTAATCACAATCCAGTGATGCTGAACTGAGATGCATAAGTATTGTGGGTATAGCTAAGCTGCCATTATTCACACTGTAAAGCTAAAAGTCTTCATTAGCAATTTGGTTGTCTTATAAACCAAGAAAGTAAATCTGATTTGAAATAATTAATGAAAGACTAAATTATTTTAAATAATTTTGACATTAAGGAGGCATGCTAATGATGGCTAATTTTTTCTATGTATCTTGTTTCATGTTAGTTAGATACCCACATTTCATTGTTAATAATATATTCATTTTATATGTATTGTTGATATAATTTTGAGGATATTATGATAGCAACTGAATTTTCTTGTGAATAGATTAAATTATAACAAGGGTCCTTGCAGCAGTCAGTTGAGTTTTACTGTACAATAAATGCCTATTAACTGAAGTGCAAATTAAATACTTATTTGTAACACATAATACAAAGCATTAAGTATAAAAAAATGGGCTATCTTATAGACTCACAATGTGGAACCAAAACCAGTCAGCTTCAGAGCATGTGAAATATCTCTAGCAACCTGCTAAAATATGACATGGGAAACAGTTTACACTTGAGCAAGTATCTGATAAGAACCAATGCTCACAGTGAACCTATTGCCGTATGTGTATGCAGATAGTGCGTATATACTTGAGCACGTATACAGACCTGCAGAAGGGCATGGTATATGTCTGCTTCTATATGTATATAATAAAAAATGTTTATAAAATATTTATAATATAATATTCTAGAAAAGTTTATAAAAAGGTTTTATAATTATAAATATTATAATATGTATGAAAGTTCAGTAGGCATGTAAAACTAGAGATGCCAGGTAACAGCGGATTTGAATAAAGAATATTTTAGTCTACCTTTACAGAGATGAAGATTTCCTATAAAAATCAACAGAAGTATACTGAAACACATTTGAAGTAATACAGTGATGAATTAAGTTAAAGCATTATTTATGATTGAGATTTATTGCTTCCCACTCATTTAATGTGAATAAAATAAATATAAAATAAACAGACTTTATATATAATAATTTAGTCAGGGTTTTTTTATCTTTTCAGACTCAAAGCAATTTTTCTGTTCCTTTGGCACCTTGGGAGAAAGGGTATATGCCTCCCTTTTGAGATCTGTTGAAAATTAAATGAAAAGCATATCTGAAACAATTATTTGTCAGGTAGTAAGAGACTATGCAGACGAGGAGTTGAATGAAAGCTCTTCTAAGCTTCCCTAGATTACGTGAGCTGTCATTTAAGGAAAGTTTTCAAAACAGATTGACGTCTTTGATTATCCAGCTTTTTGAGCCAGGCCAAGTTCTCAGTTGGCATAAGGCAGCACAGCACCTCTGAAACAGTGCAGTGCTGACATTCATCAGCTGCAGATGTGGACCTGTAGGATCCATGGGGTTTTGCTCAATTTATTTATTTATTTATCTTTCTTTTTATTTATTTAGTTTTGTCCCAGCAGTTAAATTAGGGGGAGAGTGGGGAATGAGGGGAGTGGAGAGTGATGACGTGGGAGAAACACCTTCTGTTGCCCCATTTATCTCTCTGGTTCTTTGTTTTCAAAAAGATCTTGTAACAGAAAGTTGGGAATCATAACTAGAGATGGTGCTATCCACTTTGCTGCTACAATATTCAATATACTTCACTGAAAAGTTGGAAACGATAGCCACTGATTGTTTATTAAGAAATCATCAAATTCTGAATGGTTGATAATATTTAGGAGGACATAACAGCCTGTTACAAAGAATTAGAGTAGCCATTAGGTAATGTGACTATGTTAGCTGTCAAAATCCCACAGGGAAGTCCTTTCCATCTGTGCAGCCAGAAAGAAGAGAATTGGCATGGAAGCTGTTACTCTGGATCAGCATCTCTCTATATGGAGACAAACCTCTTGTCATTACTCATGAAGGTTTGAGAATAAACTGGATGGAAAATATTTTTTGGTTTCCAGTTATAATTTTAAGACATAGAGAAATGCTGTCACACTTGGATGGGAATTTTAAAGCCTGGAAATATCAAACTGGAATAAGATTGTAGAAGTAAAGCTAAATTTATTTATATGTGAGTATAAACATATCAATCTAGAACTGACAGTAGTGGTTGACATTAATGGCAAACACATCTCTTTTCCAAATTACATATCACATTTTCATTAAATGTCCAAAAGCTTATAAATGCAAAATCCGAGGAAGAAATCTTTCATTAAATCCTGGTTTTGGCTGGGAGAGAGTTAATTTTCTTCCTAGTAGCTGGTGCAGTCCTGTGTTTCAGCTTTAGTCTGAGAACAGTGCTGTTAAAGTACCAATGTTTTAGTTGTTCCTCAGTAGAGTTTACTTTAAGTCAAGGACTTTTCTCATGTCTCTGTCAGTGAGGAGTGGCACATGAAGCCGGGAGGAAGCAGACCCCGGACACCCGACCCAAACTAGCCAAAGGAGTATTCCATACCACAGCATGTCATGCCCAGTATTTAAACTCAGGGGAATCGGCTGGGAGGGGTCAATCAGTGCTTGGAGATAGGCTGGTACATTATAGAAAAGCTGGGGGATTGGATATTAAATTGAAAATTAAAATTCAGTATATTGAGAATAATAATTATTTCACTTTCCAGAAAGTAAAGAAAAATTAACCAGAAAATACTGCTTTGAAACAATAACTTGCTGTTTTATTAACAGCCCTCTGATACATGATGTTTGTCTGAAATTTCTATATTCTATCTTTGGAATGCATTAAGGAATTTGCATTAACCCTCTTCAGACAGAAACAAGTAGATTGTCTGCAGGTTGAACTTGATCTCGCAAATTGCATATATCCTACCTACACTGTTGTTCCTTCCTGACCTAAGTAAAGTCACTATTTTATTTTCTAGTAAAATTTTAGTGAAAAATTACATTTTGTTTTCCCGGTTGAGGCATATGAATTAGCATAAACCTTTGGAATTCTCTAACTCAATGCCATGCCTTATTTTCTGGGTGAATACTGCCATAATTGCATCTTTATTTGCATTTGCATAAATATCCTTTCACCTTGTGAAAAAGTTATCTGGAAGAGAGAAAATGTGACAACATGTTTCAAGAAAAATAAAATTAATCATTTTCATTCAAAGGGCATAAAAAGAAAGTGCAGTTTCGATTTCAGTTTTAGGTTTAACTTTAGCTAATGTCACCCATGAGGTTATCAGTTTAGGTGATCCTTTTTAAATCACCTTTGGTACCACAGCGGGCCTCATGAAGCATATGCTGTGTCTAGTATTGACAGTGAAAATTAATATTATTCACACCTATCAGATACATACTAAAACAGTATAGCTCTGTTTAGACAAGTACATTTCCTTATTTCTGTGAAGAATTAATCCTTATTTTTCAACAGCTTGAAGAGCTAAGACCAAAAATTGCTAATTTGTAAAGGCTGAATGTTGTAATTGTTGCTTGTGGGAGTAATCCATACTCAAATGCTTCAACAGCTTCATTCTGAGCACAATTACTTGAGGTCAATCATGAGTTTTGGTACTTCAATAAACTAATAAGCAACTGAAACATATTCAAGCAATGATAGCTGTAAAGTTTGAAGTACATTTATTTGCAGTTGAAATTTTCTGAGACTTGGAAAAACAGAGTTTAGAAATCCACTGGTTGAGTTTAATTCTAGTTCTAATAAACACCCATTGCAAAAGGATTTATACAGCTAGTTAAAATATGGTGCTACATGTTTTGATCTTGCTTTTCATAGCTAATAAATGCAACAAGTGCATGAGAATGCTGTGCATCTTACCTCAGCTTTTCCCTGTGAAAACTATGACAAGGAGCAAGAAGAGCTACTATCCCTGCAGCAGCAGGCACCAGCAGGATAAAAAGAATGCTGTCAGAGGGCTGCTACTAAAAGGGACAGCAAAGCTGCAGCTTTCTACTACCACAATGAAAAGCCGGTACAAGAATTTATCCTTCGGAAAGTGAATAGTATTTTGTTCTCATAGTCTCAAAATGAATGAATCACTCTCTTGGTTTTGCATTTCTTATTCACTTGTTGGTAAAATTTTATCTGTACATGTCATGTTTGATGAAAATGTGTATAATATAGCATGACATTGTCAAAAAAGCCTTTGAAAGTTGGAGCTCTTGCCTCATGGTAGATAATAATTTTTGGGGAATAATACAAAATAGTATTAAGTGGAGACATTTAACTTTTTACTTGAAGTGGAATTTCAAGAAAGTTCCAAACACAAATTATACCTTTATTTTTTTATTTTAAATTTTAATTAAATTCAAATAAAAGTACTTAAATAAAGAACCAAATTTCAATTGAAAAAAAAATGGCTTTAGAAAAAACAAGCTATTAAAATTTGGGAGTGCTGACCATGACAGAAGGCCTTATTCCAATCATTGTAAAGATAGAAAGTTCTTAGAATTGTAGATTCTCATGAATGTTTTTATTTCATAAACATGTCCCACCTATAAAAGCCATAAACCTTTGACAAGGTTTCAGTTACATATGAGTTTATACTGCACTGGAGGAAAAAGGAAAATCAACACAGTTCAGAAATTTGGTTCTTCTAAATGTCATCTCTATACCGGCGTATCAGTTGTAGTAAGAGTTTAAACAAATTTGAATGATGTTTGGCAACAGATGTTTGGCTCAAAATATTGGGCAAAAGAGAAGACAGGCTGGCCAGTTTGGCTGTTGAAACTGCAAAGCAATATGACCTTGCCCACACTGTCAAATATGACTTCATTGAATCTCATCCTCTAGCTGGGTCTTGTTTCACCAGGAGAGATGATGGATAATTTTTCAACTCCCATATTTCTGGAACATTTGCTTCTCTGACAACTATAGAAAATGAATGTATTGCCTAAAAATCCCTGTGCTCAGAAGCAGTCACATCTCATTTCCTCTTTTTCATTTATAAATGTAGACAAATTTTTTTATTATAATTTTTTTTTTTATTTTTTTTCTCTCCAGAATGCTTACTTTCCTGTTTTAGGAATTTAGGGAGTATTTGTATGTTACTCTGTGTTAGGAAAATGCTTGATTTTATTTTTCTATGCAGGAAAAAAAAAAATAAATAGATTCTTTCTCACTTCATATCCCACTCCCCCAGCAAACATTTCCATGAAACCACAAGAAATCATTGGTATTTCAACTTTGTTTTTTATCTGTCCCATAGACAGATATTTTGCAATATATTTGCCTTTATATGACTAAAAGAAAACTAAAATGTATTACTGTGTTTGGTTTGTTGTAAGTAATAACAGTGAATTTTTATGAATGCCATATAGGAAATAATAATTACGAATGAGCATTAGACACTGAAGAGTTCAGAAATAAAAGGCCTAAGGTAACTTTAGCAGGTGCAGTTTTAATATAGTTTTTAGTTATGAGATTTTTGAGGTTTTGTCCTAAAAGTTCTTATGATTTGTTCACTGTATAGGCTAATTCTGAACCGCGGGGAGCGACAGTCAGTACTGTTTACAATCCCTTGCAGCTATAGCATTGCATGCAGCCTTTGGATGCATTGTTTTAGAACACCTCTAAGTCCATTTTATGTGCTAACAAGCCGTCAATACCTTGAAAGCCATCTTTATACCTTGAAAAGAAAGTCCAGACTCAGTTTGACTGGGAAACTGCAGCAGCAGTTTTCAGAATAACATTGAACTGCTTCTGCATATGGCAAGAGGCTTGCATCCCACATCTCCCCTTCTTCGTCTTATTCTCTGACACTGCATATAATAAAGCTGCAGATCCCAACCCTTTTTTCTTCCAACTTTTTCCTCCATACCCTCCTACTTTTCTTAGCCCAGTTTCCATCCCCCATCTTATGTTTTTAACCCTTTCCTCCACCCCACTAGCCCCTCTTTGTCCTTCAGTATGTAGAAGTGAGGCTCACTAAAAGTGTAGCTATTGTTTTTATTCTGCATTGTCACCTGTCAGTGTGAGGTTTCTAGCCTTTTTTATTACCTTGCAGATCAACGCTGAACACTAAAGTAATTTCTTCATAGACACTTTTGTGATACTTACTAACATAACCCAGAATTGCTGTGCAAAGAACAATAGATTTATCTTCATACCCCACTCCTAAGAAAAGGAAATGGCATTGTGCAGAATAATTACTGATGGGATGACTGGGCATATTTTTCCATAATACAGCTGAATAATGCATCTACAGTAGGTCTTGGGAAGATGGGATAGGAGTGGGGGAAGAGGTGAGCTGAATAAGGATGTGGGACTCAAAATAGACATCTCACCAGCAAGTGGTAAAGGTAGTATGAAGAGGGCTCAGAGCTGAATCTTTCCTGCATGCTACCCTTCATGTTACCTTGCAGAGCAGCATTTTTAGGTGATAATGATATCTGTTGACTATACTTTCTGTTGCAAATGCTTAGTACTTCTGTTCCTATGTGTTCTTTGCACAAGGATTCTTATCTTTAAGTGAAGGCAACAAGGATGCCATCTGCCTTCTATAACTTCTGGAAAGGGAAGGTATTTTGCGTGATTAATATCCATGCTGATTAATGTACAAAGACATGATGCATCTAGTAAATATCATAATATAGTAATTATAATAAGTTAGAGACTACAAATGCTTAATGTGGAAGAATGGTCTGAGAGACATTGCAGGAAGAAAATTTGGAATCGATTTTATTGTCTTAAAATATTTCATGATTGAACTCTTTAGTTTCCAGTTATGTTAAATTCCCTTATTTCTAGTAAGAGGTTAAAGACAAATATCAGCTGAGGCTTTTATTTTAGCGATTCAGTTTACTTGTAACAACTGACTAATTTTTAAGCACTGAAGCCAAAGACATTCCTTTGCTGATGTCATACTGATGTAAAAAAAAAAAAAAAAAAGGCAAAACTAAAAAAATATACTAAATCACCTGTAAATATGCACATAAGCATAGGTATACTTATACACAAATATAGATGCATATATTCAAATGTCATGTTATGATGCTCACCATATTTGTGTACAATAACAGTAAAGAATATGAGCACACTGATTGCTTATCTGTACACAACATCTTAAGTGAGCTATTGCACCTATATCTTAGTTTGGAGTCAAGACTGCCATTCAATTTTAATATTTCAAAACATAATTCATGTCAGGCCTCTATGTAATGTATAAATGAACTATGAAAGAAAATGTTTTTAGTACGGAAATCTTGCTGATTGGGATGTCAGCCTGGGATGATCTAATATGTCAGCCATTAAAGAATACACACAGTTTTCTAATGTCGTTTCCCGTACTTCTAACTTTCTGCACTTTGTTTGGGACTACTTTTCAGCTGGTTAGTGCACTCTAGGATTCTAAGTGAGATAGTAGCATAGATACATAAGTAAAACATGCAAATTGACAAAATAATAAATGCTGGTCTGAGTTGTATCTCCAAGCCTCAAAAAAAAGTGTCTTTGGGATACGGAGTTGTAAGCAGGCATTTTGTTCCCTGACTTATCAGACTCAAAATGTCACGACACAGTAGAAGGAAGAAGTGCCATGAAATGATAAATTAATAGAAATATATTTGGTGATTGTAATCTCACAATTTTTGTGTTCTTTTAGTGCTTTTCTCTTTGGCAGGTTTCTGTTACTGAGCTTGCTGTCAGCATCTGCTTCCATCTAATGAAAAAGATATTGCTTGCCACAAAATTCTGACACATTTGTGTTCAGAGTATAAATTCACTTTGATTTACTCTTAATTGTTAGACAGTGATAAATGACTGTGCAATTATCATGTTTTAAATGGCAAGCTGAAGCACTGACAAGTCTTTGAAGATATTTCTTTCCAATTCTACTAATAAATGAACATGCAGTGGTTCAAAAATACTGCTTCATTTTGTCACTGTCACAACACTATTTGTACATCTGCTCTCTTTCTAGTTTCTGAATAGCATCCTCATTTTTTTTTTCCCCTGAACTAGAATTTTTTAGTTATTTCATTTTTGGTCTTTGCCTGCATAGTTACACTTAGTAAAACTGATCTGAACTGCTGCAACCAGATTAATCCCTTCTGCAGACCCATTCATAAAGATTAGCACTTTTTAACTTGTCATGAAAGTAAATAATTTCAAATTTATAACTTCAGTTACTATAGCTGTGCTGAGTGTCATCACATTTACAAGCTCTTAAAATGGACCTTGAGCTGAATTACACTGCATTTAACTACATAAGATGGCTACACAGATCAAACTGGCCCAGGATCTATGTGTACCTGGGCAAAACAGATGCCTGAAACATCTGAATGTAAAACCTTCGGCTTCTACAACTTCTTGGGGTGAAGATGTCTACAACCTAGCAGTGCTAAGTGAGGGCATTTTTCTTTTGTTCTATTCTAAGCTCCTGCTTCCCCTTTCTTGCTTATACTTAATTGAGATCTGTATTTAGTAATTCTAAAAAAAGGTGAAAATCTAGGTAAAATTAAGCCTGAGGAGAACATATTTAACATATACTTAAAGATCAGCGTGTGCATAAATTGGTCTTCTAGGCTCTTTTAAAACATGTCTGTTAGCTGAGGCCATACTGGGCATGCTTCCCTCTCACCCTTTTTAAATAAGATGGCTGGCCCTTGAAGCTTTTTTCCAGAATTAGGAAAGAAACGGACACCAAAACCTGCTGGACTGAAAACTTTAGGAGATAATTAGGGTATCTTTAGAATGAGATATTAGTTAATCTTCATCCTTTTTGCTGAAGTGATACTGATCTGTAGCACACCATTAATAGTGAAGAGAAAGACTCAGCTAGGAAGAAGCACTCTGATTTCTGATTGCAGGACTTTTTTTCCACATTATCTAATGACTGTTACTGGGAAGTATTGAAACAGAACTGAGTATTTTAAATAACAAGAAAACTAGGCATGTCTGTTTTATTTAAAGACACAACATTTCCTCAAATTCAATTTCTTCAGGTTTAGACTTAGCTGTTTTCCCAAGAAATTGACCACTGGTCCTGAGAGTGCTCCGTTAAAATGGACCACTGTACTCTCAGCTGTGGGGATATCTTTTCTTGATTTGCCATTCCTCAACAACACTGAAGTTTTCTGCCACATAATTCTTATTTAGTTTACACCTAGAAAGCTTTATTAAATGTGCAATCATCACAGTCTTATTAAGTGCATGCAGTATTTATTTACACATTCATAAATTATAGGAGTATGTGTAAATGTACAGTATTTAGAACACATTTTTAAGCCCTGTTGCAAATCCAGCATGCTCCTCTAAATCAGAAACAAAGGGCCAAACCCAGCATTATCAGCTCCTATCAAGTCATGGGAGCTCCTGCTCTTCCAGTTACTAAGTTTCAATCACTAGATGCTTCCAAAGAGAAAAGTTGCAGGACTGAGTCCCATAAACAGAAACCAACTTTTGTCGCAGATCTTGAATGCCCATTGGTAGAAAGTCAGCTGTACTTGGAAAGTGTCTGTCACTTCTAGGATTAAGCCTGTAGTATAATGAATAGGACTTGAAATAGTAGACACTACTAGACACAGTCAAATTCATGTGTGTTACTGAAAAACATTTCCAGCACTTCATCACACAAACTTTACTTCTGTTGTTGCAGTTTTGACACCCACAGAAGATGAGAAACACCTGATCATAATAATAGCCTAAGCATAAATAAGAAAAGATTGCTGTGCTTATGGGAGTGGGATAAACTTTCCTGAAGAGTTTCCCTCTCCCACTGGAAGTATCATAAATTCTTTAATATAGTCTAAAGAAATCACCAGCCTCTAAGTTTCATATTCAAGGTTACGCCTCATTTACTCAGCAATGTGGAAAGCTGTCAAATTATTTTTATGCTGACTGCACTTAGTCTGTGTTGTAAGACTTTTATATTAAGAATTCCCTGTTCAAATATTTTCAGTAATTGAAGTGATGTTAAAATATATGGATATATATTATAATAAAAGAACTCATGATTTGTGTACGAATTCCAAGACCTGCTGGATGCTTCTTTAAAAAACTTGCATTTAAATGTTGACAGAACATAAACTGCTGTTTGTATCAATTAACAGGTCTGTGAAACAGTTTATTGAACAAGATTTTTTTTGACTGGTCAAAGAGAATAGAACATTGTGAATCTGTCTTACTATTAGGAAGTAACTGTTGAAAAGTCTACACTTTTTAGAATCAAATATAAATCCAATTCAAGCACTAGTTCTGGTTTTTTAAATGGTTAGGGTTAGATTTCATATCATATACAATTCTGAGCAAATAACCTTATTAAATCAGTGACTAAATAAAGACAATTAGTTTATTCCTATTGTAGAGGCCTGAAAAGTGAGGCTTCAGACATTTCAGAAGTGAAAAGAAAATCTTAAGGAATATTAACAGCTGGATGAAGCATTGTAGTTTTATAATATGCTCCGGCTCTTATCACTGAGTCGTCTGTTTTGAAAGGTGAAACATAGGGAGGTTACAATGAACTTGCTATGAGTGAATATCTTTAATGAGAAAATGAGTGAAAATTTAAGTCAGTAAGTGTTTAGGAAGAAACCAACAACCCAAAATAGGAATTTAAAAGAGCAAATGAGGAATACTTAGACAGATGAGTTCATAGATGTTTCATGAATCTGAAAACAGCATGAGTGATTAAGTATGGAAACTGAACCTTACCCCTAGAGTGAGTGGGATATATCTCTTCTAAATTGCACATCTGAAAGTCAGAAGTCTAGCACTGAACTGCTTGCCCTAGGCTCCCTTTATAGTCAGTAGAGAAATATAAGCATCTCTGGAGGGTGATTCATCTTTGACTAAAATAGGCATCTGAGATAGGTCAAATGAATTGCCCTCTAGAGGTGCCTATTTCTCTCCAGTTCAGACTCAGATGTCTAAGTTTTAAACGTCTAAAGTTAGATGAGATGAATCCCACATCAAATCATCTTGATCTTATGTTGTTCCTCCCCTGAACAGTTGAACAGGCAACAGGTATATAGTAACAGAAAATCCCTAAGGCATGTCACAATGTAGATACCCATTGCTGCCCATGAAGTGAAGCATAATACAGTTGATTGACCCCACAATTTACATTTTTAGCAAATGTTTGTAATGTAGAACTTGGCCAAGTCTCTGTGACATGTAAGGCCTCTTATATATCACTCACAAGAGGGCATCTGGATGAAATATGCTCTTCTTGATGCCCATTAAAGTGGTGGTCTTGGGTTAGCACTAAGTAGGCTTTACGACTTTTACTTTATATTTGAGATTTCAGTACCTTGCTATGTGCAGTGCTATGTCAGTAACTAAAAGAGACAAATTCAGT
Organism: Psittacus erithacus; assembly: GCA_009867235.2. Lineage (NCBI taxonomy): Eukaryota > Metazoa > Chordata > Aves > Psittaciformes > Psittacidae > Psittacus > Psittacus erithacus. The sequence goes on from WYDI02011644.1 coordinate 24,418, forward strand.
CAGGATTTCCTTCTTTGAGTATTTTTGATTCTTCATTTTATATCCAGAAAAAGTGTAGGAATCATACTTCCAAGTTGTTCCCCTGAAATTTTTACCACATTTTCTGGGAAAGATAAAACAGAATCTTGTAGGTAAAGCGTTAGGCTGCAACCCAGTTGAGGGCTTAATCTTCTCTTTCACTACAGTCAGTGGGTGAGACTTCTGCTTTGTTTGTTCCTTCCTCTGGTCTCTGTATCTACCCAAAATGTAAGTTCTGAGTGTCGTGGTTTAAGCTTAGCCACGCAGTCTCTCAGTCACTCCCCATCCTTCCTCCCTCAACTCCCAGAGGGATGGGGAGAAGAATGGAAAGAATAAAACTCCCACAGGTTGAGATAAGAACAGTCCAGTAACTAAGGTGTAACACAAATCACTGCTGCTACCACCAATAATAACGACAAGGGAGGTAACAATGGGAAAGAATACAATGGCTCACCACACCGACACACAGCCCGACCCCCGCAGTGATCTAGCCCTTCTGGGTAACTGCCCCCAGTTACCACCTGGGCATGACATGCTGTGATATGGAATACCTCTTTGGCTGGTTTGGGTCAGGTGTCCTATGTCTGCTTCCTCCTGGCTTCCCCTCCTCCCTGGCAGAGCATGAGGCTCAGGAAGTCCTCCGTCAGACTAAACATTCTACACAGCAACTAAAAACATCGGTGTTATCAGTGCTGTTCCCAGGCTGAAAGTCAAAAGCACAGCACTGCACCGGCTACTAAGGATAAAAATGACTGCTACTGCTGAACCCAGGACACTGTGGTACAGACTGCCTAGTAAAACATGCATGCACAACACTGGAGACATGAGTTTGGAAAGAGCCTTTGCTGCAACAAGCTACATTTCATGGTAGCTAAGATTGCACCCCTTGTCTCTAAGAAATATAGTTTATCCGTAAAAACAGTCCATCTCTGATTCTTGTGTCTCTTCATGTCATTTAATTTTTTAGTATACAGATTGGCATGGAATTTTCTTCCATTAATCACTATTTTACTTGTGGTTAATCCAGTGCAAAAACATCCATTTTCTTTCATTGTCCGAGAGCCTAGGCCCAAAGCTTTTCATGAGCCTGGAATGCCTAACACAGTTATCTTTGGAATGCCTTATCTGCCTAATATAATGAACACACAGATTGCTTTCTGTTGGTTTTCCAGCATCCTGATGATTATTTTTGATGAACACAACATGCCTTATTTCAACTCCAAATCAAAATTAAAAAGAGAGTTTAAAAGGTTATTATCTTTTGTAATTTTTTCTAGAAATGGTAGTATATTTATTTAGGTATTCCTGGAAACTCAGTGAAATGGATGACATGACAAAATTAATAAAAAAAAGGTTGGTAAAATACTTCCATAGAAGAAAAATATGGTTTTACTAATTTTTAGTAATCTAGTCAGGATTTTATGTATAAATTGATAAGCCCTGTATCTTGAATGTGCATATCAAATTAAATATCCTTAAATTGTATACATAAATGAATTAAACAGTTGGGAAATTGAATTTAGCAATGGATCACTGGCTCTAAACTACAGCATCCTACCTTGGGCTAAATTAAAAAGTAAGCACTTGGTGTTTTGACATCTCATTAACAAAAGTGCCTTTACCACGCACACACATTTGAATGATAGAAACAAGTCAGTGCTAAATGTGTGTGTAAAGGATTTGCTTGAAATACAGAATAAACCTAATCTGAAAGGAAAACATAACTGAAAATGATGGCTGGACTTGTAATTCCTGGAACGAAAAATAAAGAAAAGCTTGTTTTTTCATATTATTTTTAAGAAATGCTGATGGGTCTTTTATTCGGGGAATGAATACACTATTGGCAGTTCTTGATATTGCAGTGCAGAAAAGAAACAGAATAAGAAGGAGGAAAACTAGTATGAAGAAGAAAATGTGGGTGCTTTATTGAGTTTACTTCTTTGTGCCGTTAGACTCTCCTGGGTTCAGCAGTAGCAGTCATTTTTCTCCTTCTTAGTACCTGGTGCAGTGCTGTGTTTTTGACTTTCGGACTGGGAACAGCGCTGATAACACCGATGTTTTTAGTTGTTGCTCAGTAATGTTTACTCTGACCAAGGACTTTCTGAGC
>WYDI02011645.1:2564-20454 GCA_009867235.2 Psittacus erithacus
AAAGGAAAGGAAAGGAAAGGAAAGGAAAGGAAAGGAAAGGAAAGGAAAGGAAAGGAAAGGAAAGGAAAGGAAAGGATTGATTCTGCAAAAAAGAAATTTGAGAAATTCTGCAGAAATTCATGGCTCATTGGTTTTGGGCAGATTGAGAAAAATCTGTCACTTTTAGTACTGATTTGCAAACTTTTGGTGTTTACAATGCTAAAGCTATCTGTCACTTTGTTTTTCTTTTAGAGGAAGCAGAATGTGACAGAATTTGGTCATTAAAGAATGAGGTACTCTTACTCATTAGCACTGCTGCTATTCCAAATCCCAAATACAGCTTGCTAAGATCAGTGCATGCACAAACACAAGAAAATTAGCATTAAACCCACAGAAGTATACTCAGCATATTGACAGTATCCAGTAATACTTTTTAGAAATGGTACCTGAAAAGCTGTCTTGAAGAGACGAGAGCATTTGCAACCATCTGAGACGGCTGACTTAAACCTGTTACTAATAAATAACCTACTATGGCACACTGAGCAGCCTCTCCAATTGAACTGAAACCACTAGAGGCAGTAGAACAGTTTAGTTTACATGTTGCCAAGCTGTTATTCAAAGCCTTCACTGGAAACACCAAGAGCAAACACCAAGAGCAAACACCAGCAACAGTGAGGGCAAGAATGGTACACACTGTTGTAAGACAGCTTTTGGCATTGAAGAAAACACTTTCTCTGTAAGTCTCATGGCAAAATAAGAAATGAAATCAGAATCACAAACTGACTACATGATGATCATTTAGACATGCCAGGTCAAAAATACACACTCATGCTACTTTTTCTTATGTCCACACTTTTTTCAAGGTGTAGCATTTCCACCTAGGATTCAGTAATGAAGCTGCAGTAAAAACTATTTTAAATTACAGTTTGTAACATGTACAGGTTATATTGTCATCTGACACAACATAACATTTCAATTTGGATGCATAAAAGCCCGTTAATACCGAGAATTACAACATTAGAAGATTGTGACTGTAGTCACTTAATGAGCACTTTGGAGAAAGACAGCAAATGAAGCAGGCTCTGACATTCAGTGTACACCTACACACCTGCTCTACTACATGACACTTCTGAATGGGCTTACCTACAACAGTATTTGACAAGTGATGAAAGCTGTGCTGTTAAATCTGACAGTCTCTCAGATCTGTATACCTAGAATACTTCTTGTTAAAATGCTTTCAGCTTTGGGTCTTCCTGAACAGAACCCCTACTTTATGAATTGTATTATAACATTAAATAAATCCACTTGTTTATCATGCCATATTTTCTAGAAGGACTCAAGGATTTAAAGATGTCTGTCTGAGGCTCCCAAAAAATGACCTGAATTCTTGGAAGGTGGCTGCGCAAGAACATTTACCATTTTCCCAAGAAGCACATAATGTGATTAATATAAAATATAAATGTGCAGCATATCATAGCAATGTTGTTTCATGTAATATACAATGTATAAAATATACATAATTATAATAATTACATGAATCCACTTACTAAAATGAAACTATGTAATTACATTTTATAGTAATATATACACCGATATTTCTTTAAAATATAAAATTTATTAGCCTTAGTCTTTTGCTCCAAACTGTGACAAGTTCTTTCTTACACTTTTAAACCCCTGAATTTTATTGTCATTTGTATTTGGCAGTGTAGCTGATTTTGAGTATGTGTTTCAAAACTGTCACTGTTAAGTATATGAGAATATGATGTGTATATAATATCCATTGAATTAATTACTGCCCCCTCCTAGCTTTCCAAAATCCAATATGTCGGTTCCTAAAAAAAAAAATAAATTATTTATTCTAATCTGTTCTTTCAAAATGCTTTAAGAACAATAATACCCCGATTTCCCCCTGAAACAGATGTGTTCATCTTCAGTAATTGTTGATCCAGCCATTTAAGGAAAGCCTGATATCCCCTGTCCTGAGGCACTGGTGTTTTGTTCTGAGGACTTCAGATGTGACCAACTCAGGAGATGTGAGGGGCTGTTCCAGAAAATATAGCAGCAGTCCTAGTATGATAACAGAAATCATGGCCTACAAGGCCATGTTCCTCCTATATGACCATAGTCAGGCACCCTTTTGTGTTGTCTCCATTTCTCTGAGTTCTTTTTCCATAGCCTATTTTCAGAGGAAAGAGTGGAGTGTAACTATTCAAAATAAACTACTTGAATATTTAGGAAACTGTAACAAAGATGGGGAGATACAGCCCTGGATATAAAATTAACTGATATTATCCTATGTCCTATGTTTAGACCCTTAAAACCCTACTTATTTTCTACATAATATTTCAATGTGTGCTTTTGTTTCAGGCAAGTTTTCAGAACATGATGATCAGAGGACTGGGAAGCCTGCTGCATGAGGAAAGGCTGCGATAATTGGCAAGAAGGCTCAGGGGAGACCTTTAAGTATTTAAAAGGCGGCTACAAAGAAGACAGAGACTCCATTTTTACAAGGAGTCTCATAGAAAAGACAAGGGGTGATGGGCACAAGTTACTGCTGGGGAGATTCTGGTTGGACACAAGAGGAAAATTTTTCATAATGAGAGCAATCATCCATTGGAATAATCTTCCCAGGGAAGCAGTGGATTCCCCAACATTGGACACTTTAAAAATCCACCTGGACAGGGTTCTAGGCCATCTTGTTTAGACTGTGTTTTTGCAAGGAAAGATTGAATCAGATGATCCTTGAGGTCCATTCCAAACTGGTATTCTATGATTCTATGAAATACCTCATTGTGGACAGGGGAAGAGCTACCTCCATTTTGACAAAGTATGCCTGTCTGTCCAGTTGCTGTGCAGACTCATAAACTAGACATTTCTGTGGCCATCTATCTCAGTGACAGAGCTCAATCTCTTAACTCTTTCAGCCCATGCCTCCCAGATAAAACACTATACAAAACAGCACTAATGCCTCCTTTTCCCCGAAAGCAACCTAAAGTACACATCTTTCCTCTGCTGTCAGAGTAAATGCATATTATGCATCTCCTTTGAGAGTTTACTGATCATCATGAATGTCTTTTTGTGACTTGGACTTCTGTTTCTCATGGTGTCCCAGTATATTCACTGCTCTCAGGAGACCAAGTGGATAAGAGTATTCAGTGCTTAATGTTCAGTAGCTATGGTACCAGCTAGGGGAGGCAGAAACCTATTTACCTGTTTCTACATCAGCAAATAGTTAAATTTAAGCATTTGACAGTTAAACATCACAGCCCCTAAAAACTCACAATAAAATACCTGCCAGACTGTGGGAGAGGTGTGCAAATGTTGCAGCAAATAGTAGAGCTGGTCTAATGCCTTTTCTTTTCCAGAAACAATCTGCAAACACACTTAGATCTCTGCAAAAACATTTCTCAAGTTCAAAGTAGATAACATAGGCAGTGTGAATGAACAGGCTCTGAGTGTCAAAGTCTTGGATACAAATGAACATACCTAAATACTTCTCATATTACATTAAGCTCTAAAAAAGTGCATTACAAAATGGTTTGTAATTATAGGACAGGCTCACTTGTAATTTCCAATACAAAGCACCTTGAATCTTCAAGGTGGATAAAATCTGAGTCTGAAAGCATGTGGACATACTGGAGCAAAACAAGATCAGCAGAGGGTTTGCAGGATGGCTGGGGGATGGAGCACAGGGTATATGAGAATAGACTGAGAGACCTGAGGTTACTTGGCTGGGAGAAGAGAAGGTGAACGGATCTTAGTGCTATCTACAACTACTTAGGGAAAACCGACGTCTTTCTATTATAAAACTCACCCTCTTCCTTTATGAAAGACCTTTTCAAATGGAGTGAAAAGATTCACCACTGCACGGGAGATTACAAAACATTTTTTTCCAACTCAAGTGTAATGTTGAGAAATGTTCACTAAAGCAGGTGAGAATTTCCTTAAGATTAGAACAAAATACCAAACCTTGGAGTAGGACACCTGCCACAGCAAAAAATATTCATTTCTTCTTGGAGATAGCCTTAAACTCATTCATTGTCTGATCTGACAGGTGATTTCTTTCATTACATAGTCAATGTATCTGGTTTGATAGATCACGGTTTATTTGACTTGATAGGTGGTATGTATTGGGCGATAAAAGATGGATAAGTTTTGACAGGTTACATGGTTTGAAGCTCAGTCTAAAACATGGACACTTCCATGATGTTCACTTTGGATAGTGATGTACCATGCAGTACAACTTACAAAGGGGCTGCATGCTTGAATAAATATAAGAAGTATTTATAGTACGTAACCAAACGTACTTTTTCTCGAATACTTAATTATGGAGCTTCAAAGTCTCTTCCTCATTACCATAATTTTAGATTTATTATCAGGAGTAGAGTATGTAGCATCTATTAAAAATGAATACACCATGTTGCTATTTTTGGTTATTTCAAATTTTCTTAATGCTATTTCTTGCCAACATCTGTTTTTTGTAAGCTCTCTAGGAGAAACTTTCATCTATTCAATGTGATTTATTTAGATCTATTCAGAGGACCTATTATCTTTTTTTTTTTTTAATACAGTTTTTTATTATAATTATTTATAGATGTAAAGCAAAAAAGTTTCAGGTTACAAGTGGTAAGGTTGTACTTGGTGTATAATATCCCATTCTAGGTCTTGTTTTTAAGAGTGATGCAGATTAATTGGAGGAAGTACAGAGGAAAATGAAAAGAGCTCAAGAAAGCTTATGAAGTCTAAAAAGCATGATTCGTGCAAAGAGGCTGAAATTTTGGGGGGTTTTGAGCTACAGGGAAGAGGGGAAATAAGGAGAAAGTATCAGTTTTTACATCTCTGAATGTATGCTATGAAAAAGAAGGCAATAAACTGTTCTCCATATCAACTGAGAATAAGAGGAGAGTAATCCATTTAAACAGCAAAAAGGAAAAGTTAGATGTTAGGAAAGGCTTTCTAACAATTAAAGTAAGACAATACTGAAATAGGTTTCTAAAGGAGTTTGTAGATCTTCAGCACCTGACCTTATCACTGGAGGTTTTTAAGACCCATTTCAGGAAAAGATTCTGTCCCAGGGAGGGAAAATTGACTGGTTAGTCTCTTCAGGTCCTATTTAGTCTTTTTTTTTGCATGTCTCTGTACATTAACTCTATACACACACGGCCACAAGCACAACTTTTGCCCCCCGCAGAGTATGTATATTCAAGTAAGTATATTCAAGCTTTTGAAAAGTATTTATTTTTTGAAAAATATAATTACAAGTAAGTATATTCAGCTTTTTGCTGCCACAGAAGACGGGTCTGGCACAAATGCCGGCAAGAAGCTATTGCTCCTTTGTGAAGGGTGAAAACACACAGATATCACATAACATTCAGTGATATCTGTGAATGTTTTGCATCTCAAACAAAGGAAGGATTTTAAGAACAGTTTAAAAATAGTCTATTTAAGTTATATAACCACAAATTTTCAAAAATATGAGAAATCCTGTCTTCTTTAGTTTAAAGGTAAAAAGCAACTGCAGGGGCTGTTTCAGTGGCAGACCTGCTCCTGACGTCACTGTCTTTGTGAAATATTTCAAGATATGTAGAAGGAAAAACCTATGCAGATGCTGCACAGGTGCAAATAACACAAATTTTAAAGGAAAATGATTATGAGACAGTTTGCGGAAGACATCAGGAACTAATTTGGCTCCCTGGGTGCCTTCTTTTCCCCATATATTTAATTCTTGCTTTTAATACCATATTTAATATCCTCTAAAGACAAAAGAAGCTAAATCTTTAATGTAGAACTTTTTTCTTTTAATGTTTGGAGAACTGAAATCTCACTATTTTTTTCCAAGTTGTATTTTCTAATGTGAAAGCCCCAGAACCTGTAAATAATTTACACTCCTTTGGAAGTATCTTTAACAGCTTCACTTCAGCAATATTCAAATGGAGATCAGAGGCAAGATGAATCTTCTCATGATACCCTTTGGTTTTAAAGTACCACACCAGATTGTCTGAATTGTGATGTGAACATTTCAATGGGTTAAATCAAAGTGCAATATGGTATTGTCCACATTTTGTTCATAATGTTACCTCCCTACATTTAAAAGTTTTCTGCATCTTTTAAAGTGAGAAACTCAATTTCACAAGTGTTGACACATTAAACACAAATTACGTTGCTCAGAAAGACGTCTTCATTAGCTTTGTCTCACTGGTAAGCGACATTGAGCGTCCGATGATGACCCAAATTCAGCTCAGTTTTGAATATCATGGCTTAGCCCATGTATCTAAGTTTTCTGATGCGGCCCACTGTATTAGAAAACTACCAGGTGACAGTAACATCGAAATTCAATTTAAGTATTTCATGAGCTCACTCTCCAGGGAAAGGGAGACTAAAGGATTGCTCTGTATAAAAAGAACAAGGAGCTTTTTTCTATTCCTCTGCCTCAAGCCTTATCAAAAAAGACTATCAGAAGGCAACCAGCAAGTGTGAAGCTCTGCGCTGCTCACTTCTAAGTCCTGACTCCATGACAAGTCATTTGCAGTCCTGTCATGAGTCTGCCAGGGTGTTCAGTGGCAGCATCACTCTTATGGGAGGTATGCTTGAAACTCTCTTTAGCAATGGGGAAGAAGGGCTGGTATTTACCAGGGCTGGTAAATACCAACTGATCTTCACTTAGGCAGAGGACTAATGTACAGAATTTCTCAAGGTACTGTACAGCGCTGTCTTCATTTGGATGTTGGATTATCTTCTAAAATTAGAGCCTACCCATGCTAATAGTTTCACAAAGGCATCCTTTTTGCAAACTAATTCCCTTGAGAACTCTGGGACCATAAAATTCTCCTTCTCAAGGCCATATGCCTCTTTTCCAATACTTCTAACTAGTATCTAGATAATTATGTCATGAATTATGGTTCTTAAGTGTATGCTGACATTTCAGACTCAGAACTGTGACAGCTGATTATATTGTTTCAAGTGTGTACAGAATGTGTCTATGTCAAGAAATCAGATGTTCTGTGACAGGAGATGCACAGGGTAGAGCTTGCCTTGAACAGATTGGCTGATCTAGGGACAGGTGAAGAGTCTGTCTGGATGGAGTAATAAAGCAGTGTTTATTTCCATTAGAAATGTTTTAGATTGTAAGAAGCTTTTTCATATACATTTAACTTTTGGTGATAGAACTTGTAAAGACAGATTTTCCTTTAGGGCTATAGGCAGCTACTGCAGGCAAAATCCCCAGTGAACTGGGAGTTCTAGCCTTACCAGCTGTGATCTCTTACTCATTACTTTGTATCATGTAATGTAAATTTGGGGTGGGAATAAATTTTTCCAACAGCCAAGAATATTGTCCCCTTGAGTTTTTAATAATGTACAAGTATGCAGCATTTTCTGTTTTCACTTTCCTCTCAAATTAGTGTCACTTAAATTAGTGCCAAGTGCCAGAGCCATCATGAATCTCTCTAACATGTTCTCTAACATGAAATAAACTGGTCTTGAGCTATTACCTGAACAGGCAATGTCTAAGACAAATGGTTCTTTAGCAAAGTACTTAGAAGACCGTAATTGGGAAGACAGGCTACATTACATATCCCTTATTCTAATCTACCCATTACAGCAAAGAAGGGTCAACAGAGATGTTTTGATGCCAGTGATAAATGCCTGTCTCCACTGAGCGGAGGTAACTCTCTGCCAATTACTTTCTCACTTCTTTCACTTCACTGTCAGGTCTTCTTTCCAGGTTGGCAGGGCTCAATGCAGACCAGACCACAAATGCAGACAGCAGACCCATCCTCCCCATAGGAAGAGTTACTGGTGGTCTCAGGGGGTAGGTCCATGCAGATCAAGCTAGTTTGAGGAGCCAGACTTTCCAATCTGCCTTTGCTGCTGTTTCCACTGCATTTTCAGCTCAATAAATAAGAGAAAAATATGTCAGTTTCTTTAAGGAGCTAGCAGGGGTTCCCTGGAGGGTGCTGATGCTGACTCTCAGAGGGATGAGTGCTTGTCCTTCCCTTGGCAGTGACTAGGAGTGAAGTAGAAGGCAATGTTTTTCCTTGTCTCTACATTCAGTTACTTCTGCATTTGTCCTCTGTGTCAAAGCAATTTGGGTTGTTTACTTCTAAAGCAGCAGTGTCAGCAGTACAAGGAGAAGCTTCTTGAACTTCAGAAGCATTCTTGCCCATTAGAATTAAATTCTACATGAAGCTGAAGGCCTGAAATGTTAAGAATTTGAGCACTATTGCAGCTCACGTGTGTGCTAATTACACATATTTCAGGAGAGCTTTAAACCTAAAACTGTTTTGAGAGGAATATTTTGCCCAAAGGTAATTTGAGGGTAACATCTAATTCTTATTATTCTTGTGTGAACAACTGTGGGGATTCAGGAGCTGCATAAAAAGTTAAAAACTTAATTTTCCTTTAAATTACTTGGCACTAACTTATTTTATCATGTTACGTATGAATGAGCCCTTCAGCATGTAACAGATGCTGACACTGGAAGCTGAAAAGGGATGCAACCCACGCCAAATCTGCTGGGCAATGTTGCTCCCTCTTTGCGGTTACTGGGATGCATTGAAAGGTCAGGGGATACTGCAGCCTTGACTTAAAAGACTGCTTGTCTTACTTTTGGCTTATCAAACAGTAGAGAGTTGTAGGTGTAGATCTGACCTGGAGGCTTCCATTGCTGATATCACCAGACACATTCCACTGTAGAAGGAAAACAAAACAAAACAAAAAAACAAACAAACAACACCAACCCAAAAATCCCTTATTCTGACCAGTTCTGAATTATGAAATATATTGATGTGGCAGTTTACAAACATTACAGTGTAAAAATGGAAGCTTGTTATTGTCACAGTAAAGAATGTATGAATTTACAGTGCATTAGGTATGGATATCTGACTGAACAGTCAGTGCCTGAGCCTTCTCCTGCAGTCATTTCTGCACTTCTTATTCCCAGACCACTTACCATAACAGCCAGCTCTCCTACAAGTGGGATGTGGACTCCAGACTTGCACAAGAGTGCCTGAAACACTAGGCTACAGGCAGATAAATCCATGTTCTTTCTTCCTAACTTCCATAGTGACTTACCTGTCCTTCTGCAGAGACATCCACCTTCAGTATGGTTTGAGGAGCTGATTTACGGAACAGAACTTCATAACTCACAAAGAGCTGCAAAGCAGGTATGTTTATTGCAGCACTGGGTGCAAGGGGGATCTCTCCTCCTAACTTGCACACCGAGAACTCAACAAGCTGTATATTTATTACACACAAACATACATATTCATTAGATTTCACAAGCATAGGAGGAGATTATTACAATTAGTTCCAAGAACTCATTAATATCATTCCCCTCCCCTCTACACCTGCACACTACCATCTGGTGGTCTTGGGCTGGGGTCGTCTGGATGAAGCAAGAGGTCTTCCTCACTATGCATTTTTCACCCTTAGCACAGTTTCCCCAGCTGGCAACCTCAAGTCTTTTAGAGACTAGTTGAAACAAATTCCTGTCAGACATTCATCTTCTTGAGGGCAAAGGGTCCCTGATTTTAGACATGTTTCGGTTACCTATTCTATTCTGGATTATAGTTTAACTACAAGACTAGCAAGAACAAGAACATAGCTGTTCCCTATACTAAGTTAAGACAATCAATACGTAGTTTGAAGAAAACTCTTAACTCTTTCCTTAGTCTGTTACTATTCCTCACATCAGAGCAAATCTTCTCAATCCCAGTCTTTTATACAAGATACACTTTCAGGGAACAAGGATCTGCTTGGTCTATCTCAAGTGTGACAGATCACTCAACTGGAGTTTCCCTCTTCTGGGTTTATCCTTTATCCTATTACTGTAAACACCTGGCCCCTTACTATATATTAGAAAGGGTAACTGCTTGCCCACTATCTTCATGGAAGAAAAGTTGTGTCTTCTCTCTCAGGAGGGGGTACTGGATCTGGAGCCAGAGGAGATGTCAGTCTGCAACATGGACTCAAGCACTTGTGGCTTGGAAAGCAATATTTGTTTAAGCACATATCTGTGCCTGCTGTTTATTGATGGCTGGTTCAAACCATCTCCATTCCCAGTTTGACAGTGACTCCCTGAGTCCAAGCACTGCCCAGGAGACCTGGGAAGCAAGTTGGGGCATTTGGATTCCAGCCAGGCAAATCAGCTGCTTGAAATTTAAGGGCCACACTTAAGTTGCAGGTGTCAACATTTTTTGTTGAAAGATGAAGTGCAAATAAAATCAACGTTCAGTTCCTAAATGAAAGAACAAACGGGAAAAAAAGAAAGTCAAATGCTTCTGAATCAATTCCCTTTTGCTAATTCAGGCCACCCAGACTTCACAATTAAAAATCAGCATCTTTGTCCTCCTTTATGATACACTTCACAGCAGGAGTCCATCAGAAATAATGCACTGTCTCCAGACAGGATACCACATGTCACTGTGGCTGATTCTTCATTAAGGGAGCTAATTGTCCTGTATGACTGCAACCTGCCGCAATGAGGCAACAGTAGGTTAAAACTTGGGCTCAAAGGGAATAGCATTTAAATACATTGAAATGTAGCAAGAAGCCAGTATTACTATTTTCCCCCAAAGTGGAAGTTAGTCCCCCTTTGCATAAATGTAAGATTTAAATGTGATATCAAGTATGCAAAGCTAAAAATTGGTACTGCATTGCCTAAGGTATCAAAATACAACATATGGTAATAGGACTGTACAGATACAAACCCATTTAAAATCCTTTTCGGCAGCAAGACTCAATTGTTATGTTTTGTTAGGTCTGTTTTGTGAAGCGAAGGCAGAGCTTGTGCACACATGCAATGCAACAAAGGATTTCCTACTATGCCGCAGGAAAACTGACAAACCAAACTATTCTCTAATTGAGTTGTGTTCTACTGTACTGAAAAATGTGGTCTTTTCAGCAAGCAGCTTTAAAGCTAATTAAAAAGCATCTTAGGCTATCATAGCTTGTTTTTAAGAATAATGTTATATAACTGTTTGCAGTTTTAGCTGGGTGCTACAACGTCTGTCCACAGCAATAGCAAATCATGACATAATCTTTTTAAGTGGTGTAGATATTTTGATGAGAAAGCTATACCATAAGGCTGGCAAGAAAGCTAATAGATCTCAATTCAAACTCTGCATCACATATGGAACAAAGAGTAGCTGAGTTCACCGTCCCCACTGTTGAACAATGCATCTGCTAAATCCAAAATCCAATTTTGTTACAAAGACTTGTTCCAGAAGTCAGTGTGAAAGTAGACTTTGAAACTAAAGCAGTTCACATTTATTTTTTTTCTCCAATAACTGGTCCACAGAATATTCCTGAAGTGAGCGCCTACGTGAGACAAATAGGAGAAAATCAATTTTTGAGATACCAAGGATAAAAAGAACAATTTTCAGAAGTATATGAATAGATCAGTAAAAATGACAATCTATTTCTCAGTGGAAAGGCAAAATTAATAAAATTTGATGCCAAGAAAGTCAAAGTGATGATGCTCCATTGCTCACTAAAAGGTTGCATGAGCAAGTGTCTGTATTGTTACCTGTGAGAAAGAAGTCAGCCAGCAACCACTTGGAGACTATTAGGTGGTTGAACTTGATGAACATCACAGTAGAATACCTGGAAACCTGACTGATCAATCTTGTTATCATTAGCAATCCTCCTTGAGCGTGTTCAGGGGATGGACAAGATACTGTAAGACTGGAAAAAAAGACAAACACAGTATCCAGGAGCAGTTCTCAGAAGGCAAGTGGTAGCCACAAAGAAAATAATCTCTTCTCCGTATCCCTGGTGGACACAGCCTTGGGAAATGGACAGTAGAATAATGCTACACATTGCTTGGTAGGGAACAAAACTTTCCTCACTGGACACTCTCCAGAAGAGACTGGGTAAAGGTAAAAACCCCTGTTTGGAGGGTCACAAGAGTAACTGGTTGTGGTTTAAGCAAATGCATGGACTAGATTATTTCCTGAGATCTTTCCAGCTCTGTTCTCTACAATTCTCATGCTCCACAGGATTAAACAAGTATGGAAGTCACTGGGGTGTTGAAGCCTTGATTATTTTGTTATCCTCATGAAATGATCATTACTGCAGCTGTTGCTGCAGATGCAGTGACTGACCAAGCTACATTCTCCCTCTAGAGAGGTCTACTCAGTGCATGCAAAATTCATCTGGATGATAAAAGATTAACACCGCTTTGAAGTTACTTTATGGTTTCTGACATACATATCAATACTCCTTCAAAATTCTGGAGAGAGTCCATGAAGAGACAGGTCCATTATTTACACAACTGAATTTAAAAATCTTCAAATGACACTACCTCTTTCGGAATTTACTTGTTTTACTTAATGGGCCTTTCAACATAAAAGCATTTTTGGCAGACACACTAATAGTCACTCAGCTAAAGAACTGATTTAAACCAGCTGATTTTCTTCTCACCACCACTGTTGCAACAGTGCAACATTATACTGACAAAGCAGCACACAGGATAACGCACCTATTTTTTATTCCAGAGTTTGAAACCCTAGTTTTCCAGGTACGTCTGCTATCATCATGCACCTGAATTCTCACTGGCCCTGGTTCAGGTCCCTGTAATGGGCTGAAACAGTAAAAATATGACCAAATAGTTCAGTCTTAGAAATTAAACCAACAGGTGCATGGCAGAAGGGCGATAAAAATCACAGGGGAAAAAAAAGAGCATTCAATACGTAGGAACTTTTATTATCATATTTTTCCAATTGGTGTCAAAGGCTTTTCAGAGCCATCCAGGAAATGAATTTGTTGGATTTTCTTGTAAAGTGGTAGTATCTATGAGATACAGCAGAAAGCATACAAAAAAGGACAAAATATGTTTATTGTAAACTGTTGAATGGCAAATTCTGGGAACAAGAAAGAGAGTAAATTGAAAATAAAGTTGTAACAGCTAAGCCATGAAAAGGCGTGAGAACAAGCTGTGGGAAGCTCTTTGCAGCTGTGGTGAGAAGAGCTGGTTGAGTATTTCAGCAAATAGCTGGCAGATTTGCAAGCTGGGCCAGAGAAGCAAGTGTGTTGCAGCCAGGTCTGTATCTCAGGTTTGTATGATGCAGAAGACCTGCAAATACAGCGAAAGCTGGGCTACACCTGCTCCTTAGTACGTTAAGGATAAATCACTTGGCTCTTCCACACCCACCTATCATCAGCTCCTGCACGACCCAGCTACCACCACCTCCTGTTGCCCTCGTAGCCAGGCTTGCCTATTGCTGGTGAGATACCAAGCATAAGGCAGGTGCCAGACCCTGTCTGCCCCGGGAAACTGAAAACCTTTATTCCAGGCCAGGCTGGCCCGGCTCCAGGGGTGACCCCAAGCCACTGAAGCCGACGTCTACTCGGGAGGGAGGGCGGTGCCGTGACCGCAGGCGTCGCCGCCTCAGCCCCCCCAACCGCGGGGCGGACCCATGCCCAGCCCAGCGCGGGGGCCGGGTCGCCGTCGCCGCCTCCACCGCCCCCTGGCGGAGCAGCCTGCCGGGCAGTGGCTAGCAGAGTCGGGCACCGCCGGAGCTGGAACTGGTGCCGGTGTCGGTCCCGCTGCCGCGGCCGCCCCCGCCTCTGCTGGGGGAGGCGGTGCCTGCGCCGCGCCCTCGCGCCCCGCCTGCCCCCGGCAGCAGCAGCAGCGGCGGCAGCGACAGCGGCAGCCTCCGCACCTCCGCCAGCTCGTCCGGCAGCTCCAGCACGATGGACCTCTCCTTCATGGCCGCGCAGGTGGGGCGCAGCGGCCGTGCGTGACGGGTCGGGTTCGGTCGTCTCGGAGCAAGCGGCGGAGCGTGGCGGGTTCCTTGCTTCTTGCGTTCCGCTCGGTTCCTCTTCCCTCCAAAGTTGCGTCGTGCCGCGTAATGAGGGCGCGGGGGAGAAAGGAAAATATAAAGGAAAAGGGGGGAAAGAGCAGCTCGAATTGGAGGCTCCGCGGGAGGAGGAGCAGGCGTGCCAGCTCCGGGCAGGGCACCTGTTAGCGATGAGCCGCACCCGGCCGCTGCCCGGGAGCGGTTACACCGGCTTCATGGCAGGGAAGGGACAGGCAGCATCTTTCTTTCTTTCGAAGGCAGGCTGCGAATAGACATCGAAGATGCGATCTTTTGGTTCTTCTGCTCCCTTTCGTACTGTGTTTGTAGGTGCATCTGTGTGCTTTTGTAAGTTGTCTTTGCTCACAGAATCTGGCGTGGCTGATACAGAAATACTCTGTTTGCATGAGCAAATTGTTAAAATCGCAGCTAAGTTCTGGATTTCAGCCCGAGGCACAAACATGGGTATGGCTATTCAATGTGTTGATGCTTAATATACTGAGAAGTAGGTAATGGCTATAAGCTGCCCGATTCCAAAAATCGTCTTGGTGATTCTAGGTGAGTTAGATTTTTAAGCAGGCATTGCTGTGCTTCAGGAAAAGTCACACTTACTGAGCATCCATTTCATATTTTCCCAAGACACAGATACCTAACTGTATGTACATAACTGTTTTTTCAAGAATGATTTGGATCCAGGTTTGAGCTTCTGCGAAAAAATGTCACTCTCCATTTGGAGGTGCAGTAGGTGCCAGGTAGGCCTTTCAGCACTATTGCTGCCTGAGTCCTGACTTCAGCAGGAGGTGGTTGGTGGAAAGCAAATCTGATATGTGCTGTGTTGTGCTGTTTCATTAATGCAATGGCTGTTTTGTCTTGTTCCCTTCCTGAAGTCTACTTCCTAAAGTCAGGCTCTGCCTTTCTGAAGATAGCTGTGGGCTGTCCAAGAATCTCTTCCATTTGGGGGTATTTCTAAGAAGAATATTGTTTTAAGGAACTCCACAATGGGGAGGAAGAAAGCATAATTTCTACCAATTGAGGTTCTTCTGGTGACTGGAGTATTCAAAGGCAATTTTGTATGTGTCTAATCATTTTCATATGGTCCTTCTCAGTAACATGGGGGAGCACACTGTGCCCATCTCTTGTTCCTTTGGCGCTGAATTGATGTGGGACGCCCCTGTTGTGCAGAAGCAGAGGAGCAGCACAGTGGCAGGTTTTAGCAATGAGTTATGTGTGCCAAAGCTGGGTCTAGTGCTGCCCTTTCCCTTTCTGTGCTTTCCCTTATTCTTGCTGTCCCCTATTCCATGTATCTGCCATCCTAATTCTGTGCACTGGAAGAATCACAAAGCTGGGTGCTTTAGTTCTCTCAGAAGTTTCCTGTACAAATATGTCTTACACTTGCTAAGGTTACTAGTGCAACAATTTACAGTGAATTTTATGTTTTTATTCATGGGCCTCTGGGGTTTGTTTATTATTTTCCTTTGTCACTCCCCAAAGTGGGTACAGATCTCCAGATCTTTAGATCTAGGCAGAAGGGGCAGAAGCCTTCACTGTGTTTCCCCTCTCCCCCTCTGGACACCATTCAGTAGCTTGGGGATATAGACAGGCTTCAAGAAGACGAGGGTGCTGTTACACACAAGCCTTCCTGTGGCTCACTATGCCTTGGGAAGAAAAGGTGAGTACCTTGCAGCTGTCTCTGCTGTGAAGCCCTTTGGGTGGTGAGGGGAAGACAGGAGCTCCGGGAGTTTCTCCCACTGGGGGCATGGGGCTTACCAGGTCTGCGCAGGACCTGTTTCACATGGGTATTTGCATAATTAACCTTTGATGAGCTATAGCAGAGGATTTATTGGGCTCCCCTTCTACTGAAGGAAATGAATCTAGTTAGGTCACTGTATACAGCTGATGCTATGCTTCCCTCTGTTACTGTGCTGTCACAGGAATTTTTCAGTTTCTTTTTGAACTGGGCAACCCTTTCTGTTCCTGTTGCAGCGGTGGTATTTAACCCCCAGAGGGTCACTCCTCTAATTTAGCTATTTTCTTCAGCTTTCTTTTCCCTTCTACATCTCTTTGTCTTTTTTTTTTTTTTTTTTTAAATAATCTCTGGTGGTATGATTCATTGAGATGATCTTCAATAAGGAATATGTGAACAGAAGAGAATTATTGGCCTGTTCACCCTGCTCATAACCACTTTTAAAGATGCTCTGCTATCAGTCTTAGTAACATCCTCATGACCCGCGTTGAGGATTGTGTTTTATGTGATGAATACCAGCTGCATTAATACTTTATACACAGAAATAGGTAATGCCTAAACTGAGATCCTTGGTGGCATAAAAGCAAGGGTTATCTTTCAAATTAATTTCTGCAAGATACTGTAGACTGTTAATGTTCCTGCAAGTTGCTTTTGTGTATTATTCTTAACACATCTTTGCACTGCTCATCATGGATCCAAATCAGTTTTGCTAGATGCCTTGTGAGACACCACCATCATAAATAATCTGTACTTTAGGGCCCTTCTCATGTATCCACAGAGAGAGAAGGTATATATGTTAGCTTACCACTTTCTGTCTCAGTGATACTGTCGTGTGTTATTGAGGCTTAAAATCTGGCCTCCTCTAACATGCAGGGGATGAAAGTATAAGGCCAAGTAATGGAAGAGCTAAGTGTCTCTCAAGTAAAATTTTGCTGCATTTGATAAAAAGTTCATTGATGAGAGTCTGCACATCTGGATAACTGTATTGGTATGTCCACCTCTTTCAAACACCTGAATACAAGGAACCCAAGCTATATGAATAAACCACAGCTTTCAAGCTTTCATATTCAGCACCTACTTTCATTTTTAAGATGTCTGTGAGATGGTTTGTGCCTTGGAGGCCCTGAAATTAGTTCATGTGCCAGCAGAAAGATAAATCAAATGCATCCCTGAATGATATGTTTGATGCTACAGAAAGGATAATGTTTTACTGATAAAAACTGTTGTTGTGGAACAGGAGATTGTCAGGTAGTAACACTAACAAATCCATGCTGCCTAGATACAGCATGAGGGTTTGAATGCACAGTTTCAGCAGCCGCATCTGAACATCTCAGCTGTAGTACGTTTATTAGCTATGTCCTGAAGAACAGCTTTTGAGTGTAACAATTAAATCTGTGGTTAAAATAAGCCTTGTTGCATCTATGTGTTCATCAGTAGTTGGTTGTGCAGGCTTGAGTGTCCTCTGTTCTGCAGGTGGTCTAATTGTTTCTTGTCAGGGTCAGTTGTGATAATAAGCATGACTTGCACCTAGTCAAAGCCTATAAACTAGTACTTTTTTTTTCATTTTTTTTTTCTTTTTAAATCCATATTTTAATTAAAGTAATCCTGTACGCCTCAGGATGCTATGTCAAGATGTTCAGCTACTGCTGAGCAGTATGACTGGCTCATTTCTGTGTGTTGTTCAGCAGTTTCCAAGTGCTCTTGTAGTCTAGGTAACCTCAGAAACAGTCTCTTCTTATAGGTAGAGTCTTTTTTTTTCCAGTGTAAAAGCCTGTTTTTGGGGGGTGCTGAGGGCTGAATCCATCTAAGAGCACTTGGTGCTTTTCAGCAGGGGTTAGGGTTCACTCTTGGACCCTGAGTGCTGAGCTGTCCCCCTCTCTGCTTTTGACATGCTAAAATAAATACACATTTAACAAGCAGGTAAAGCATTTCTAATGCAAAACCCTGTAACAATGAAAATTGCATCTGCATTAATGACAGCAGGACTGAAATGCGTGTTCAACTTGAGAAAGTAGAAGCGCATAGTGAGGGAAAAACAGGGATGCTAGAGAAGAAAAAAAAATGATGTCATAGTCTTCAGTATGGTACAAATCAACTTAAGCTGAACAGCACCTGTAGTCATAATGCCAGTTATGTCTTTTTCAAGATTTGTGTTGGCAATTCAACTGAAGTGATTTCTCCAATTTTTGTTTCATTGAAAATAAGGAGTGGATTTCTTGACCTTGCAATATTTTTATAGTTGGGTATATCCCCATACAGTAAATATATTATTTTAATTGTCAGATAAATGATTGTCCTGGATTCAGCAGTAGCAGTCATTTTTCTCCTTCTTAGTAGCTGGTGCAGTGCTGTGGTTTTGACTTTCAGC
>WYDI02011648.1:0-59456 GCA_009867235.2 Psittacus erithacus
AGGCCAAAATCAAAAACACAGCACTGCACCAGTTACTAAGAAGGAGAAAAATGACTGCTACTGCTGAACCCAGGACAGATATATAAGAAGCAGAGGAAACAGCAGGCACTGCTTACATGTATGATCCCACACCTCTCAGGTAGGATTATTTTTGGTCTCTGGGATCTGTATTTGTGCTAGTGTTCTCTGTGTTTTATCTAACAGTGATGCTGCTGCTTGAACCCAGCAAAAGATTTCCATTTTAATGGGTAGATTCTGTTGCATCTTTCTGGGGAGAGACAGGTTTGGACTGTGTGTGAAGAGATCTGTTGTGCCATTCAGTTTAGCTACAGTACTCAGCTGTTTGAACTTCATCAACATCCAAGTGGTTTCAATGGTGTTGGAATTGTTCCATGCTGCTGTGACAGTACAGGCTGGATTGACATCTAGGTTGACCCAAAATCCCAAATCCCAACCCAAATCAGTGTGTCTCCAGAAGAGTTATGGAGAGAATTTGCTGGCTTTTGCCACTGTCATTTAGTGTTAGCTGATGGCTGAGAAGCTAACAGTGTAGGCAGTTTCAAAGAGAGTTTTTAAGTTGTCTGGAGTGCAAAAGGGAAAGTCGTCTCCTTGAAGTTGTCACCATAGCTTTATTAAATTCAGTTTTAGTATTCTAAAATTCATTTGCATGGTAAAGCAATGGGAAATAACATAAAAGATGTCTGGTTACTTATTCCTATCTCTGATACAGATGACAGAAATGCCCAATATGAGCATAGAGTTGTTAGGACTAAAACATCTTGTTTCCTGTGTATGTAACTTACTGTTGAGTACTTGGGATTTTAGGAAGTACTGCTGTTGAGTCAGCTCTCTGTTTACAGTGTAAATTCAGAATAGCTTCTAACTAAGCAAATTTATCCAGAACTTTTCTGTGGCTTGTTAAAATGTCTTCGCTGATAGCAAAGAATATGAAAACAAAAGCATGGGTTGGGAAGACTGAAGGGAAGACATGCCGAAAGCTGATTTCTCTTCAGCAGGTCCAACATTTCCAAGCTGGGAACAAGATATATTTTGAATGGCCTGGCTCACTCCCTGGGAGCTGCATGAGGTCTGTGTGTGTATATGCTGTGCTCCAAAAGGTTTACTGGAAGCTTGTAGGCACAGATAGCCCCTGGACAGGTGAAGTTTTGGTTCTATGAAGGATGCATGATGCCTAAGGTGAGCAGAGCCAAGCACTTGTCACCTGTTGCAGGATACTTGGACTCCTTGCTTTAGGCGCAGGTCAGATACCTAAATCCCATCTCAGCTCCTGCATCCAGCCTATGGGAAGAGTTGGGCAGTTCTGATGGCTTCTGGAGAACAACCCCGAGAGTCTTAAATGAGACAATGAGCAGAGACATACCTGAAAGAATAGGGAAGAGAAGCTGGGTTTTGTCAATAGGAAACATAGACTGAATGTCCCCATGTGAAGAGAACTGAGATTTGGGTGGAATTTGGGCTATTAGAGTATGATTCTTATGTTAAGTAGTTGTCCCTCCCACCTTATGGAGGGAAGTTCATAGCTGAACTGTTGATGAAGAGCCCAAAGCCAGTCATGCTGCTCATGAGAGGGTCAATACCCAACAGGTCTCAAGATTAGTGTGGTCAGGGGCCAAGAACTGATGTGGACAATTAAGCTTTGTGGATTTGGAAAAGTCCATCCCTCCTGTTTTGACATCACTTCTAATGTTCCATTAGAAGAACAGTACAACAGGTTTTCTGTGATTCAGACTCACAGATTACTGTGTATTTGTTTGTGTCTTTTTTTTTCACCCATGGGAAATTATGACAAAGAGCAATTGTTGTTACTCAGCTAGAAAATGACTATAAACTGTCTGGTGTTGCTCTCCATTTCAAAAGCATTTTTCTTATCAGTGTATCCTTTCTTTTGTATTTTCCTCACACTTTCATATGATTTATTAAATGCTCGCCTGCTGGAAACAGTTCTGCAGGGATTTCTGCTCCTCTTAAATCAAGGGCAGCAGTCATAGGACTTACTCTGATCTGATCATAAGACTGTTTTTTATATTTCCTTGAAATGATCCATTTGTGGGGAAAAATGATCCACGAATAATGAGATTGTTTGAAATTCAGAGGTAAAGACCATCCAAAAATGGACTTACAGGGATTTAGATGTGATGGCAGCCATTAGAGGCTCACAGCCTGCTGCCCCCAGAATAGAGGTGTTGGGGTTGCAGCAGTTTCTGCCACCTAGCATAGGTGTGCCTCTACCCAGTCCCAGAGGGAGGAGGGACTGGGGAGAGGCACATGATGGAGCACTGGTGTCTTTGCCTCAGCTGGGCCTGACAAAGCTGACCCACAGAGCCCAAGGAGAGTAAAGAGGTTGTTCAGTGACAATCTTCCAAGCAACCGTGATAAAGCTGAGGTTGTCCTATTTATCAGTACTACAGAACGGATGTGTGAGGTTGGGTGAAATGTTGGGAGTGTATAGAGGCTGGAGAAAGCCTGGTGGAGAGCTGCCAAGGTGCTTAGAGGCCTGGAGGACACGCCCAGTAGGGAAAGGTGAAAGGTGCTGTGCTTGTAGAGCTTGCTGAAGAGTCAGCTATGGGGCAGTCTCATAGCCTGCAACTGCTTGAAGGCAAGGTGTAGAGCTTGATGAAGCCAAACCCTTTTTGATAGTTTCAAATAGCAAAAAGGGGCCACAGCATCAAATTGTGGCTTTAGAGGTTAGAATGGAAGTTAGGAGTGATCTTTCCTCATGGGGGGAGTGTAGGATTGGAACACAGTACCCAGAGAAGGGGTGAAATATGTAGCCCTAAAAGCTTTCAGGACTTGACTAAACAAAACCATATCTGACTTGGTCTGATGCTGCTGGTAGTCCTGCAGGCAGGCAGTTGGACTAGACGACCTCCAGAAGACCGCCCTCAACATCAACATTTCAGTGATTGTGTGAACAGTGTAAAGGTTTTGCTGAAGTTTGACTTTAGAATAACATACTATTTGCAAGCCACTTAGAAGTGATTTCTCTATTAAAAACTGTAGGAAAAATTGTTCACAGAAAGCTTACAACACTGCCTCTCTGTGTTTTAAACAATGCTACTGCAGCTGGAGGTTTTGATTAAAAATTATTTTTGTTTCGAATATAATCTTTAAAAGTGAAGTTTTGTCACTTAATTCACACAAAGTAAAGAACTTTTCTTTTCATACCACTGAATAAGCGCTGTAGTTGATTGGGTCCTTCTTATCCAGCATGAATAGCTGCTGCACATGTATGTGTATATATATATAGGGTATCTCTAAAAAGGATAAACGCAAACATTTTTTCACTCAGCAGACTGCTAGCCCTCAGTTGTCACCTCATAACTATAAATAATAGCTTTGGAGCTAGGTATATTTCAGACAGAGGCACAGAAAGAGCGAGCAAATAGAGTTATTTTTTTCCAATTCGTTGGCACACCATTGTTCCGCTGTGGTCAGCGGTAGAATGTACAAACAGCATTTCAGATTCCATCGGAACCTGTTTTGTATTTATGCTAGGCCAGCGTCGTGTTACTCGACTGACTGCAGGGATGGGAATGATAAGCAGCAGCTCGGGCAAGAAGGAAGAGCTGCTCTTCCATTGTTAATAAAAAGGCAGAAACTTGAAACACAGTGAGGCTAAGATGCATGGTTTTAGAACTTGAATTTGCCTATGTCAGCTGATTTTGTCAAGACAAAAGTGCTAAGAGGAATGTGGGATCGCTTTCACCGGGTTGTCTTCATCTGAAAAAACGAAGCAAGAAAGTGAGCAAATTTTGGCCAGAAATTGAACCTTAGCCACTTCTATGAGTCTTTGAATGCTAACATCTATGGAAGAAATACTATATTGCTGCGGCTTTTCCTCAGTGCATTTGTAGGAAATGCCAAACGGTAATGCTCTCCAGTTTAAAACACGGGAGTCGTGACAGAAGGAAAATGCACGTGCAAATCTGATTACTGGGCTTTTACAGTATGTTTTCTGCCCACTTTAATAAATTTTAATGAAGGAATTAGCTTTTTCATTTGTTTGTTGAAGTCAGCTTTCTGCTACAATTTATGCGGGGTAGTAGCTGCTGCTGCAGCATCGCTGGAGAACAGCAGTGCAGTGGTTGCACATGGCAGTACTCTGGCAATGTCCCGCTGCTCAGATGCACCCCAGTTTGCTCCTGTTACATGGAGAGTGTTTTAAAATGAGCCATCATTTACAGATTCCACCTAGAGGAGTTTTCAGCTGGCCCTGCAGCGCGTCTTTATGACCATTTCCTCTGCCGCATATTTATCCTTGGAGAATTACGAAATGCAGAGACCAAGTGGTTGTTCAGGTTCACTGAAATGCACAGGAAGGATTTTTTACTGATAATTTCAAATCCTGTATTAACTGCATGGAAAAAAATATTTAATATCATTAGTAATCTGACCATATAATTCCCTTTGCCACTTTACGGTATATTTTCCAGAAGTATTAGAGAAGGACAAAGAAGGAGAAGCCATACTTGAGTCTAACAGAACTTCTCTAAAAATTTTGAAGACTTTTTCATAAGGTTAACCTGCCATCTCAGATTCAGAGAGTAATTGTGGATTTCTGAATTTCTATCAGTGCAGATTAATGCTTTGCAGTTTGTCTACTTGAAGTTGGATTGGGAAAGAAAGTGGCTTTGCTGTTGTTATAGCTACGCAGTTGATAAGTGACTACTCAGGCACCTAAAGTCACAAAGAAATACAGATCCATTGATTGCACAAAAATTAAGAGCACCATGTGCTCTTTCAAGGCAAGTTACTTCAAGCCAGGTTTCAGTTAGGATTCAGTTTTATCTTAAATTCATTCTTGACCAAGTAATGGAAATGCTCAGTAGTTGCATTTCTACTTATTTTAAGCTTTCATTGTTAGAACTTAGAGAAATCTTTGGGCAAATTACAGTAGAAGTTACTGGTGTAAGATATATGTATCTGTACTTTCCTATTTATTTCAGTACCAAAGGGCCAATGGCAGTTATGTACAGTAATGCAAGTTCTTACACGCTTAAGTCTGGTCCTGTGTGTATAATAAATGAGATCTAGTCCAAAGAATTTGGAAAGCCAGGAGGTTGCAGGGTTAGCCTGCTTTGAAATACCAGGGGACTGAGGCCCTGATCCCCAGTCCATTCTTATTTGTGAAAGCACTTCAGCACATATGTACCTCTAGGCATGTGTTTAAGACCCATTGACATCAATGAGACTTTAGCTGATGCTTAACCTCCGAGCATATGCTTAAGTTTCCTGCCGAATAAAGAGGGCCTTGAGCATATGCTTAAAAATACCCTGCTGAATTGCTGATCTCTCTCAGGCCTCCAGCCTGCCCCAGATACAAACCTTTACTTGCTTCTCTAGGTCACTTGTTTTGGCTTGGACTTCAGATTTTTTTCTTCTTTAGCATTTCCTTTTCACTCAGCTGGCCAGATCTATTTTCTACAACCCCCATTATCACACACACATGGTGTTCATTATCACTCCACATTGCTCCACATTACAAAGTCAAGTACCCAGTTGGCTAATTTAATGCTTTCAGTGAAAGTGCTGTCTATTTATAGTTTTCTGCAAATTTAAAATCGTGGATGGATGAAGCTGTTGTCAGTTAAACAAACATATTGTTTATGTTCAGGTGCTTTGGGATACAAACCTTTCACTATAATCCTTTCACACTCTTTCACTGTGCGACATTATTGCTGCATTAGGTGGGATATTTTAAAGGTTCCAAAAATCCACTGTAGCTTTCCCAGACTTTTGGACAAGATGTAATTACTGTTGGCCGCAGTATTTAGTGCACAAAAAATTTCTTACCGAAAATATTATTTTGTTTAAGCTGATTTTTTTTATAGCGTTACTTTATTTCCACTGGAAATTTTCAATTTCCCTGCAGCAAATACATCCAAAAGTGATTTTCATATTGAATCAATGTTTCAGAATTAGTATTTTTGAATCAGTTTAGCATGTTGGGGGCTTGGGTGAAAAAAGAAAAAAAAGAATGATATTTGAAGTCAAAGTGAAACTAAACCATTCCTTTAAAAGTCTCAAAAATTTCCCGTGATGAAAACCTCAATTTCAAAGGAAAAAGTTCAAATAAAGATTTTTTTCCATAAAACATTTCCTACATGAAAAAGAGGTTTTCCATTTACTTATAGTGAACAATGCAGAGTTTACCTGCTGTCTTTTACTACTACCGAGAGAAGCCTGTGAAAGAATAACCTAAATATGGGCTCACTATTTTGAATTTTTATGCAACAGTCATTGTGTTAGAAGACTGACTGCACTGATTTGGGTCATGGATGTGAAACTCCCCAAATTCACAAGTCTCAAAATAAGTGTTTCTTAGGTTTAATAAACGTAAGTGAGAGCTCCTGAATATGCCTGCGGCTCATGGATTTCTGTTAAAACATAGGATAATCTTAGCAGATACCTAGCATGTATAAAAGGATAATAATCTCCTCGTTCGAACAATTGTCTTTGGAAATTATAAAGAATTAATTATCTGTTGATTTTATTTTCTGATGTCCACTTTCATATGTTTACCATTGAACATTTGTGACTAAAACTGGTTTCTGCTGCACATGCTGTTTAAATACATTTCTTGGACGAATCCAGAAAACCACCAATCAGTGAACTGAAACTCAAGCTCCTACTCGTCAAGAGATTCTAGATCCTCATGTTACACCAAAACATAACAAACTGTTAAGACCATTTCATGCTTCGTTGGCTTCAAATAAACCAGAAGTACCCAGAAAAAAATTTTCCTCCAACTTTCATTTGTCTGCATCTGAATTTGCCAAAATTCAGATGTTCTGCACGCTTTGCTCTTGGCTTCAGTCACTGCATCTAACTGGTAGGGCAGTGGATTTTGTTTTCCTTGCAAGTAAAGAACAGAGAGACATTTTTTCACCAAAGCATTGCGGTTAAGGCTTAAGGGGGCATTTGTATTTTACTGCCCTCACAGGCCCACATCATTAGCTTGCAAGGTGTTCCTCCTGGTCAGTGGAGTCCAAAGCCTCTCTGTGCTGGGGCAGTTTGCAGTATTGTTGCAGGCACACAGATCCTGTGCAAGTGTCAGTAGCTGGCACTATCAGAGTGGGGATCTTCCAGGACAGATGGAATCCAACACGCATTTTACAAGATTTCAGGACAGATGGGATTCTTAATTCAATGAAAAATTCCTTCTGCCTCCTTATTTTGCTGACTCACCATATTGTTTGCAGCTGGACCAGAGTGGGAATGCCCGTGTAGAAGAGTTATATGACTTTCTGGCAAAACTAACTAGTATGGAACTAATTGCAGCCCACCCAAACCTAGCAGGAGTCAGGGTTTTCCTTTCAATTAAAAGCATTCTGCTAGAAGGCAGCACACAAGATCTAATGTGTGTGTTGGGATGAATGCTTAATAATAGCTTCTGTGGGCTTTGGGGGAAAAAAAGAGTTTTCAGGAATGAAGGCAAGCAGGCCATGGAATTTAAAGAAAAATATTAACTAAAGGGTCCAACTCCAAACCAGAAGCTGGGAATATCTTTCCTGAAAAGAAAATATCGATCCAAATAGAAAATTATAAAGGCCATTATTAATTGGACTGATCTAATTAATCAAAATTTCTATAGTTGGCTGGCGCTGCTCATCTTCGCAAGCCCTCTTGTTAGCAGCTTTTGAACCCTCTGGATCTTGTGATCTATTTGGCAGGTGTAAGACACTGATTCCATCCTGGTTGTAAAGCAGAGAGACCTGGGAGGGGAATTGCCTCCTAAAACACAGAGAGTTGTGATTTAGGGCAGGAATTTTACTGGGGAAAGCTCAGTAACAGCTTGGCTCAGTTAAACACTATGTTTGTGCTCTTATTACTCGAATTACTCACAAAAGCAGCTCGTCCCTAGAAGGCTGAAGGGTTTGGATTAAATATGGTGGAGGAAAACCTTCAAAGCATGCTGTCTTGTCTGCCAGGTGGTAAAAATGAGGTTTGAAGCTGCCTGCTGTACAAAAGAAATTATGAGCAGGGAAGAGAGGAATGGAAATGAAGCTGTGGAAGAGCAGGGGGAGGTGATGTGATCTCTGTGGAAGGATAGGCTAGAAATAGTGATGAGTGAATGATTTACTTTCAACAAGTGGGATAGGGGTCTTTCACAAAGGGCAGAAGAGAGGGAAGGGTAAGAAAAGTTGAGGTAGTCTGTGTAGAGCTGCCCTCTGGTAGAAAAGCTAGGAAGCTAAGAAACGTCCATGGTGCTGTGAGGCACTATGGCGGAGGAGCATTGTATGCTTGTGGAAGCTGAAAGGCAGACTGAACATTAATGTACCAGAAGTCCCCATGCCAGAGTCTGAAGGAGGGAGGCTGTCTGTATTCAGGGAAAGGACAGCAGGAGCCTGGTGATGGGTTAAAGGTGAGGACCACAGCAACTGTTGCTGGTCAGACATGGCTGTGGGGAGAGGGAATCAGGAGAAGACTTTAACCCTACTGAGATTTCTGTGGTCCCATTAGAAGGAGCTGAGCTATTTTGCCAACATAACCAGCCATTCTTCCCCTCCTACATAGCTCATTATTTGGGGTATTGTATGGAGAACCTCTCTTCCTCCTCTTTTAGAAATGTACCCAGTATTCTTTAATGTTTTTTCATGTTTTTGAGTGCTAAGTGAAAAGGCCCTGCTGTCTACTGGGGACCACTGGCGACTTGTGTTTGAAGATAGGTATTTGAATAAGGATTATTTTCCATCCAGTAATAATGAAGAAAGATGTGATCTTAGTATTGTGGTGCAAGTTGCAAAAATAATTCTTGCTTGCTTGGTAACTTCATCCTTTGAAGTATCCAGATCATCTCAGGGGTGTATGTGACCTTACCTTCTAGTTACCAAACTTTTCCAAATGTCGGATTACACTCAACACCAGATTAGGAATGTACTTGACATTTCTTTATAAGGTGCAGGAAAATATCTGGGTGGAGATGAAAGCAGATACAAGTGTAACTGGGATATTGGAATAAATTATATATTGCTACTATTACACTTCTCTTCCTGTGCTTTAGCCTACCTTCGTGTTCGAGCTTTGGCTAACATTCAATTGTCTGCATACTTTATGAGAACTGATGAGAAATTTGTTCTTTACAAGTCCAAATCACCTCAGAAAAGGGACTGCAACAGTTCATTCTGTAGCATTCATATTCAGAAACAAACTGACAGTCTATTTTTATGTCCAGGTGGCATTGCTGGTGCAGTAGAGTTGCCAATCTGATGTCTATGGACTACTGGAAATGCCAGTACAGTATTTGATCCTGCTGCTATTTGTATCCAGAATTTATGTGTGGAAAACTGTAGATCAGCATCTGAAATTGCTCCAAAATAATTTAGTTATAAAAACATAAATATGATGAATATTTTAAAGAAGGGTGAATGATCACATGCCTCAGGAAGAGATATTGACATTTTTTACAACACTGGGACAAAACTTTACAATTTGAAATAGGAAAGAAACAGAAGTTTTCTGAGAGGTGTGGAAGGCTACTCTATGGAAGTATTCAGCTGTGATCATGACATGAATAAAAGGCATCATCAAGATAATAATTTCTGAGCATTCAATATTTCTTATTCATTCTTATTCAATAGCATTCTTATGGAGCATTCAGTATTCTTTTGCTATGGCTTTTGTTAATATATTGTTGGTTTTCTTAGGCAGAATGGGTCTTAATATTTATCACAATTTTAACTTTTTGAAGTAAGTTCAATTGAATGAGCAGAAAAATAAACTGCTTGTGTTTGTTGAATGACATCTGCTGGTCTGTTTACTTTGTTAATATGTTTTGTGTCTTTTTACTGTTCTTACCTTTTTCTTGAACAGTCTCCAATTCCCAGCTGAGGGGGGTTAAAGTGACTGTTTGATTAATCTCTTGCATCTTCCTTATTTGAGCCTTAGTTCCGGCACTTATAAAAATGGCCATTGCCTGAACCTTCTCCTTAGCAAGTGCTGCTCTGCTTTTCTGTCTCAGCAAGTTCCTTCTCTCTGGCCATTGTCTCATTACTTTCAGCAAACCATCACTCCTGTCTTTCGTTCTGCTCTTTACACAGAGTGCTCTCTCTGCATGTGCGCTCTCTGCTATTTTCAGGCCCTTCATGCTTTTCCTTATGGTGTAGGGTTGTCTGATTCTGAGCAGACATGCTGTTTTACCTTTGCGTGATATCTAACGCAGAATTGATGTTTTTGTGTGAGTGAGTTTGTAGATGTTCATTCTCTCTGCTTGCTTTACAGTTCTTGAATAGCTGAGTTCCTCTGCCAAACCTCAAGTATCTCTTGCCAACATCACTTCAGCCCTGTGGCTGATACTGCATAGTATCTCCCAAGGAAGAACTCATGACCTATGGACCTCTATGACAGTATAAACATCTATTTTGCTTCATTCCAAATCATTGCAGCCTCCACTAGTATATCATATCCAGGGTTGTTCTTATCCTGTAGCAGACTACTGGAAATGTAATAGTAAATTAGCTGGATCCAGTACTGGGGTTATTCTGTCTGTGTTGCTACGAGTCTGTGGCCTTGTCTTATCACTTTGTCTGCTGCCATTCGTCCAGGGACTCACAGCATGATATTTTATAAAACAGAAGCAAATGACAGAAAGGACCTTAAGCTGAGCAACTTTGGGGTTAGCAAACCATGATACTAAAGGTTTACCAGTAGTTGAGATTTAGGTGTTAACTCTTCTAACGGTTTTGAAACCTGCATGTTTCTTTGGATCACCTTGTACTATGCTTTATCTCATGAGACTTTAGATATAACCGTGATTTCTGAAATGAGGGTGGTTTCAGAAAGGGATTCCCAAGAGCTTCTTAACAAGTAAAAGCAATTCATAAAATTACCAGGTGGGCACTGCTTTTTTTCCCCTTGTTTCTTGAAGAAGTGATGTGTGTGTGTGTGCGTGTGTGGTGCATGCATGCATCTGAGATTCAGATGGTGCCTGTGGTCTCATCCTGA
The DNA here is from genome assembly GCA_009867235.2 of Psittacus erithacus. NCBI lineage: Eukaryota > Metazoa > Chordata > Aves > Psittaciformes > Psittacidae > Psittacus > Psittacus erithacus. The sequence goes on from WYDI02011648.1 coordinate 10,966, forward strand.
ATTATCTCTGTCACTTGTCAGTCCTGCATGTGGAGCAGAGATCGTAGCATCTGCGCACAATGGGATTAGGCAAAATGCTTTGCAGCCAGCCTGCTCTTAGGAAAGGGGGTGGCTCAAGGGCAGGTTCTGTGGTCATTGAACCTGCAAGAAACTGGTACAGTGAAAACTGAACCCTATCACTGGCAGAAATCTGAGAGTAGCTATGGGCCTGTTGTTATTGTTGGCCTATGTCTGTCAGGGATTATGTTTTTGTTTTGTTTTTACTATTGGGCAATGTGCCCTACTAATCTATAGTTAATTTAGAAGAGGTTCTGAGGGTTTTTTGGAAGGTGAAGAGGCCACATGTTTTCTTGTGCAATTATTTGAGAATGTCTGCTGACTGGTGGCTACTTTTTAAACCTGAGGGGATATTGCAGAGAGCACCAGTATCTGCCAATCAGTTAGTGTTGATTAAAGTGATTGGAGATGAAGGACACACTTGTGATACTGTAATTGCACTTCCTGAATAATAGGCCTGTCTGTGATTTAAGACCATGGCATTCCTTATAGACAACCCTGTCAGTCTGAGATATTTTGTAAAAGTTCTTGATAAATCGTGTTGGTTCAAAATTAGGAAATAAGGGGCAGGCATAACAGTGAAAAGAAATGCAGGTCTGTATGGGATTCACAGGTTGGTGTCTGGCATTTGAAGAGATCAGGAAGGGGAGATCATAAGTGGATTGGAAGAAGCACGAAGCTATTTGTGGCAGTAGTGGAGAGAGGGGACCAGGATGGGTGTACTGAGCTTCAGAGAACTATTTGGGCTATTCATGTTAATTAAGCCAGAGAGGATAGTCCTGTTTTGAATCTGCATCTAGAGGAGCTGTTCCGTACTGACTATGGAGGGAGTCAAGAGGAATTAGCATCTCTAGGCTAAAATTAGCTTTCCTGAGTCCTGGAGCAATAGTCTGCTATAGCAAATGACTGTAAGACCTTATCTACTTCACCACTTACTCCAAGGCAATTATCTACATTTATTGCAGGCACTGATGAAGGCTATTCTTAAAGCTCTTTATTTAATAGATTGGGACTGTTGAATTTCCACTGCAAGACTCTTCCTCTCCTTCCTGCTTAAATTAACTGTAACCTCCTATAAGTAGGCCAGTTCTATATGCTGTCCAATGGACTCTGCTGTGCCAGTGAAATTAAAATTCTAATCTTGGGATAAGACTAGGCTTAATGCTCTTTTTTCACCCCTTTCTTCATTCATGGAAAAGATGCAGTTCATTGACCTCCGTCCTCCTTTAGCCTTCTATAACCTTAGTGTAACTTCACGTGTTACGATTTTAAGCCTCTTCTGCAGGCTGCTCTCATTTAATGCTTCCTTGAGAATTTAAATTTAGTATCCACCAGCTTTGGTTTTGCTCATCATGTCAGCAGAAGAATTTTAGGATGTGACGGAAGATATTAGGATGGTGGTCCGCAGAAAAGATCAAAACGCAAGCCTAAACATGTTTGACTTTGAAAGTATTTCTGAGCAGAAATTTGAAGGGCAAAACTACAAATCAAGTTTCTGTCCAAATTTTTGCAGTTCTGGCAAACCTCTTCACTAAAACGAAGTAAAATACTAGTTTTAAAAAATGTTAGTCAGCTCACAGGGAAAAACCCCTGACAAACCAGCTTTATTTTAGCAAGATTGTAGGTTTTGTGTGTGTGTGTGTGGTTTGTTCACAGTCTCACAGTGTGCTGATGCTTAGAGAACTTGACAGTGTAGTAGTGAGGAACATGAAAGTAGATATGAAATATGAAAGACAACAGTAGAAGTTTGTCACTGGAAATTTTGTACTGCCGAGTAATTTGAAGCAGAGTTTTTCTTCATTTTAAAATTATTTGGAGCCTGAGAGATCTTACAAGAACAAACCTACATGGCTGGCAGTGATCTATGTGATTTCCCTCCTGCTTCAGTGTGAAATGTCATGTTCTAGGCAGGCAATGAAATTCCCTTATGCTCTCATTTTTTCCACTGGACTCAGAAAAATGGCAAACCTGGTTGTGATTGTACTTCATTAAATAAAATAGATGTTAAACAGTGTTTCAATATATTTCAGCTAATATCCATTTACTAGAGAACTGGCCCCACCTAATGCATCCCATCAGACTTAAACAGCTTAACAGGTTTAACTCTGCATCAGTTTCAGAATTTCAGCCAGTTGTTCAAATACTGGGTTTGTGAATAAGGTATGGGACTATACTGGCCCCTTCTTGTGAAGAGACAAAGCTATTTGCAGTCTCAGCCTACATGTCACATCAAGCTCTTTGTAACTTTTCATATTGCATTCTGAGTGCTTTTGGAAGTGATCCATCATACCACTCAGATCAGGTCTAAGCTTATCTGTGAGTCTTATCTGCTCAAGACTTCAGGTGAATTCACTGCTGGTGTCTTTTGTTATAAGAGGAGCCTGCTATATCCTCTCTTCTTCTGTACCAGTGGCAGCCATAGGGTTCTAGACCCTCTCTGTGCTTGAAAAGTTGCTGGACCTGCAGGGAAATGCTGTCAGTGGTTTAGTAGACTGCCAAGAATGAGATGTGTATATATGAGGCAATGAAGGGGAGGTTACTGATGGCAGTATGCAAGTGCTGGAGCTATTTTTTTAACAGATCAGCTCATAAGAATTTGAATTCAAGTGTTCAAAGTAATAGCACTTTGGAAAGTAATGTAGAAGTTCACACCTTGATATCCTTGCTTTAGGTGTTAATGGCACTTCTCTGTAGTTTATGGATATCAGATTTGTAGGTATTCAAGCCAGAAGCCTAGTTGTAGATCTGGGGAAGAATATGTCGATACTATGTCTCCTACAGAACTTGGTCCCTAATTTTGAGAAACAAGAAAGTTTAAGTATTTAGATAGTTATAAACACAGATAGTCTGTAAGTCTACTTTCTAATCACATACTAGAAAAAACCATATTTGTGACTTGAGAAAGGTTGAACTCCTGAAAAAGAAGCTTTTGTTTATAGATAGGGCTCAGAATAAAGCTCCTTAAGTTAGTTTTCTGTAAAACCACGAGGCCCAGATCCTCAGCAAATTTGAAAGGTAAATTAATATGGCTTCTCTGAAGGCAGAGAAGCTGCACCTATTTATGCCAGCTGAGGATGACAAATTTCCAGGGTTTGCATTTATTAAAGCCTGGAAGTGGGTGGAGGCACGAAATTACTTCAGTATTACTACTTCAGCAAGGCCTTCTGCACATGTTCCTACCATGGGACCACCACGGAGCATCTGAGGAGCAGTTTTGTCACATCAAACTAAATGAGTTTCTATCGCTGCTCTCAGCGCTCAGTCCCACCAATGGCCCTCCCATGGCTGCTCTAGCACACCAGAATGCATTCAGGAAGGAACTGGGATCAAAGCTTCCCAGCTCTACTGAAAATGGGAGTCTGGACAGAGAATGGAGGCACTTCCACAGAGCAGCACACCCGGGTGTGTGTTCATGGGGGAGGATGGAGGTGAGCTGAGTGCAGCTGGCGGGCGTGGATTTCAGTTCTGCTTCAAGTTACGTGTCTTCTAAGTTTCCTTCAATGTGAAATTATGTTTATACATATTTAATTTGCTTTAACAGTGTACTCTAATTTGTCTTTATGGGACTTAAAAAAATCTAAGCTGTGTATCAATGAAAAAGCCAAGACAGCTGAACTAACTTGCCCATAGGTTTTCCTAGGGTTAGTGATTGACATTAGCTGTAGCCTTGTCCTTATTTAATTTCCCAAATTTTGCTGGGGCTAGGGGTGGATCCTGGGTAGTTTCCTGCTTACAGGTTGCAGCAGATATCTCAGCTGGAGTGAGCCCTTCTCTCCCCAGAAATGGAGCTTCTGAGCATGAACTGGCAATTAAGCAACCAGCTTCATGAGATGGAACCACTACTGAAGTAGTCCCAGTCGCACTCCCTGTCTGAGTGCTGCTGTTATCCTGGGCTGGCTTTGAGACTGAGACCCCACTGGGAGCTGATTCAACTAACTTAAGTGCCAGAAACAAGCCCAGCGAAGAAGCAGATGATTTTCCTCGGTGTAGTGAGTTAAATTGCCACAGGAAGGGTCCCATGAGTGTCACAGCAAGCACAAGAGAAGGGATGGCATTGTGTGGCTCGGAGCAAGAGAGGGAAGAGGCGTGAGACACCCTCTAACTCCTTTCAGGAGTGTGCTCTGTTGGCTCTGCTGAACATGTAACTGTAAATTAGTTGCCTGGGGAGTTTTCAGGCATAGGACAGAAGTGCCTGATGAATTCAGGCGCCTAAAAGGTTAGGCAGTTCTGGAAAGCAGGCAGAGTGGATCATTGTTGGGGTACATGGGTTTTAGATGCTGAAGTTCCATGTTCGGCAGGATTTGAGCAAGCTGGATCCCACCCTGAAAGATCTGCTTATAAAACAAACAAAAGAGTTGTTCTGCATTTTTCACTGGAATGCCACTAACTGTGTTAATGACAATGGGGACCACCAATAGTGTGAACTCCCTGTTCTAATGCAATACTTCCAGGCTTCTTGAAACTGCATTTTATAAGAGTCATCAAAGGCAAAAAAATTCAGCATTAGCTCTATGGGAGCTGTGTGCATACATCAGAGGGCAAATTTGGCCCCCAGTATTCTCCCTGCAGTGAATTTGAGTCTCTGATAGCATCGGTGCAAGAAGAATAGAGCAGTAGCTTAGGAGGCATGTGGCATTTCCTGGCTGGGTGCAATGGATTCCCCAGCTGAAAACAATAAAAATCAGTTCAGGAAGAATTTTTCAGAAAATCAGTGGTGAAATTGACAGTCTTGAAATGCTCACACAATTCTTGCAGCTGTGGAGTCCTTAAAGTCAATGAGTTCCAGGAAAAATGACAATAGTTCTGGAAACTTTCCCATGACTGCCTCTGGGCAAGCATTCAGAATCGCTCATTTACTCAACGATGCTAATTCATTAATCATTAGAGATACTTTTGTTCAGTTCCCTTTGAAGTTGGCCACAACTTTTTTTTTCTCCTAAGATGAAATGTGGTCAATTATATCCATACATGGATATAACACGGGGCAGGTTCTTCTCTTTGACAAATTATTTACTAGCTTTGTCAACCCAGGCTTCTTGCTCTCTGATGTTTCCCAATTGTATATACTGACCAGAATATATTGCAAGTCATCCAGTTTTGCTGTATTAGATCAGATTTTCTTTCAGCTTAGTCCTTAATGTCCTCAGTCATTATGGTAAACTTTGATGTGTTTGGTCCTTAATTTTCTTATTATAGGACACAGCTCATAGCCAACTGTGGCATTACCTTTTGAAAAGCATGACTAGTTCAGCAGTACCCCTTCTGCAGGAACTGATAGGTTTTGACAACTTCCCTTGCCTTTCCTGCCTTTCCTTCCATTTCTGAGCTGATGGGTAACCAAACTTGAAGCCAGATGATGTCAGAGCACTCCTCTGAGAAGATTCAGCTTAGCTATCCCTGCTTTCCTAGCGGATTGGGCTGTCTAGCTCTGATACTGAACTGGAAAGAGCTCACTCTTATCTCTCCTAGTCCTCTTTAGCGTATCTGGCCTCTTCAACAGCCTTTCTCCTCTCCTGTGGATGTTTCAAGAAGCAGCTGAGTCAGCCCACGAACTTGCTGCTGGTGAAAGGGGCAGGCTGGTTCCTGGGCACATGCTCCATTTGTCTCCCTTCTGTCATCTCTGGGATGCATCTGATCTATTAGCTCACTAAAGTGGTGAAAACTAGTTGCTTTTTCTTGATTTGTTTTGTTTTGTTGGGTTAGATTTCTGCCAGTTTAGTGAGCCGAATTCACTTTCTAAGGCGTCAAATAAATGCAAGAGCTGGTGAAAGGGAAGGGTAGGTCTCCATAGCTGGCAGCAAGAAAGGGAGAGAGAATGATATTGGTTAAACTGAGCTGCTTTAAAAAGGATGGCAGCTGCTGCTGCATTTTGGGTGTTTCTGAGAGCACTTGCTGCATTGAATGTCTCAGGAGAGATTGACAGGAAGTGCTTGGTTTGTGGCTCTGAACAAGGTTCAGGCCTTTGGGAGGTGTTGAGCTGTTCAGGCAGTTCATCCTTGGGTGTTTCCTAGTGGTTGACCAGAAATGAAGTTTGAAGGGCAGAGGGAACTGGGGATTTTAGACACGTGGGTTCAGGGGACAAGTAAGCATATTTGAGGCTGGCAAGAAGCCTGTCTAAATTCTACCTAAGGTCTCTTTGGGTTGTAGACATTTCTTTCTTCTTTTAGCCAAGAAAGTTGTAGTGGTGAGGATGGCTGTTACAGTAAGACACTATGCTAGTGCTCAGAAGCTGTATTTGAGCTTGAAGTTTTAATATACAGAGCAGAAAATAATCTACAAGAGATGCTCAGCAAATTCTGCAGTAGGCAAGGGAGCTTTCCATTGATGCTCTGGGATATAGCAGAGCAGAGGAACAATCTTCCGCATCACTGTAATGTTAGAGACCTCATTGTGGGTTCTGTTACTCACTGTTTTGAGGAGGATGGGATTGCCACTGAAAAATAACAGCGTGAGCTCCAAGGAAATCAGCCACTGACTGGGATCCCAAGCACTGAATCTACATCTTATTTTTAGGTTGTTCTAGATACCTGCATCCCAACTAGTCACTCAAGGTCAAGAGAAGTAGACAACTAAGGTCATACAAATCATTCCCTATTTTAGAGGCTTATCCTACAAGATAGAATTTGCTCAAGAAATACTGATTTTTCTCCATTGTCAAGAAAACCTGCCCTGGACAGCATGATTTGTCTGCGTCTGACCAGACGAATATGTTTGGGTAACCACAATGAACTGTTACCATCATCAGGTGGCAGTATTGCCATCAGTTTCTGAGTAATTAATTCTGGATAAGGATAAAAAGGGAAGTTCACCAACAGTGTTTCCTTATATATGTGTGCTGTCTATGTTTCTGAAGGCTGTGGTCAGCTGATTTCTGGGTAACTTTATGGCTTTAGGAGGGCTACATCTGTCTTCACTTGAGTGGAAGGGATGACCGCCCTACCAGAATTCCAAGTTTGGATGGGACACTTTCCTGCGGAGGAAGCACAGAAGTCTGAACTTCCCATAGAAGATTTTTTTTTTTCCCCTTTTTTGTAGTTAGCAAATTATCTTATTTTCAATAATCTGCTCTAGAAGAAGTCAGGAAAATTAATTTATTTTAAATGCTTTAGCTGAGCATTTGAAATGCTGAAGCTCAGTGTCCTGAAACAACATTTTCACTACCAAAGGGCTGCTTAATTCTGACATATGAAGTTTTGGGGCCAAATAGTTTTTTCAAGGGTGTTCACAGATCCAGGAATTGGCTATATCCATAGAGAAATTCAGTAAGCCTTTAAATCTATTTTCTTTAATTGTGTTTTGCCAATTAAATTGAGCTTCTGACTTGTGCCTGTGAAAGGTTTGATGTTTCTTGTTAGGTGCACCAGGTATACTTTTCAGTTTGCTTTCTTTTCACTTCATGGGAAGAAGTCAGATTAATTCCCAATGTAAATTGAGGTGAATTGCTTATACTTTGAGTAAACTTTCATTTCTTTCGTCTTTCTGGAGTCTTGTGCTGTTCTTTTCTAGCACATGGAAGTTTTTTTTTCCTCATTTCTTTTTCCTTAGTGTCTTGATACAGCAAGAACTCCTAAATAAACTGAACTGGTAAGCACTTTGTCTTCTAGATATATGATTGTTGACTGTCAGAATACGTAGGTCTGTCAGAATGACCTATGTATAAAAATAATTGTGCCAAATATGTTTCCCCTCTTTTATATAATTCACCTAAGAACATCTCACTTGTCCCAGTGTTAAATGACCGCTGTGAAGATGTTGGCTAACTATAATGTAAGCGCATAAGGATCTGCTAAATGTCTTCCATTTTATTTGAGATGGCACATCAGAAGGTATGAGCTTGTCTTGGAAGGATAAGCAGCCCCATTGAACATTTTGGCATGAGAAGGAAGTGACTTATGCATTTGGTGGAGGGTAGAGAGAGAGGAAGTAATCAAGAGGTACCAGGAAGAGTGTGGAATAGAAAGCAGGCCTCCCATTTTATTTAATTTGATGTCATGGGATGCTTGGCACTCTTGGGGCCAATATTCATGGACCTGATGCAATCAGCCACTCCTAGCAGTGACTTCAAGCTTGAGAGTTACACCCATCTACATCAGGGAATGGAAATGTTCCTCAAAGAATACTTAGCTCTTTGGGGCTTTGACCTTTAAGCTACTCTACTTTGTCATTTGTTTTCTAACTAATCCTATTTCTGTGACATAATTCTAACTGCTCCAAAATTTGGCTTATAGTCTACAGAGCCATGCAGACGAAACAGAGGTAACTCTGTGAAACGAATTATTTAAGGAAGCAACTGTTTTAGTTACAAAATAGAGATGGTTTTGCTCCAAAACTTAGTTCTGAGCCTTCTCTTTTATTGTTATTAGACTAACTGATGAAATAATGCAGGCAAGCTTTCAGGCACCCAAGCCCTCTTTCAGATATGAATCAGAAACAGCGAACATAAAATTAAGGGTGTAATTCATTGCATGTGTCTGTGCCCCTTCCATGAACACTCATTCTTCATGCCAGTCTCTGCCTGCTGAACTCCCATGTTATGCTGATAGGACCATTTGCAGTGGCTCCTATTGAATTAGATCACGAAAGTGATGCAGTTGAGGAATGGCTGTGTTTTGCTTCTTACATTTCAGCCAGGTGTGCTCTTGGGGTGTCCCTGCCTGACTGCTTGTGTTAGCACAGGGGAGAAAAGAACCTAGCATAGAGTAAAATAGGTTGACACTGAGCAAGGGCAGCGTCTGGGCAGGCTGCCTCTAGCAGTAGACTGTGCTCAACATGAAGTTAGGATTTACCAATCTGGTGTAGAGCTTTCACTTAGGAGTACTCATCTCAGCTTGTATTGCATAGAAACATATCCTTTGAATCTGTTGTCTGGCTCTCCTCTCTTTTCAGCTCAACTTGCTTACCCCAGCAATTTCAGATGTCTGTGTTATGACCCATCCCATGTACCTCTGCTGTCCTTTGCCCTGCCTTTCCAGTCTGTTGTGCATGTTTTTATGTGATACCACCATACTGAGAACTAGGAAATGTAGGTATCTCACCACTCTTTCCTTTCTTTTGCTGTAGGACATTTCTTGTTGCCTTTGGCCATTATTCTCTTTTCTACCCATACCTCTTAAAATTCTTTTCCATTCCCATCACAAATTTCTTCTTGCATATTTGTTCTGTGATATCTGCCTGTGTCTTCCATTAAATCCAAGGAGCTCTGAGGTTATCCAGAAACTCTGAGAACTCCAGAGTCCTATACCTGAAAATGGATTTTGTGAAGTGAAGGTGAGAAAAACCTACTGAAACTCATTTTATGGCTAACTCATCACATCTGATCCAGTGGGGCATGGTGGTCATCATCTTCTCCTTGTTGCCTTGTCACAAACTCAAAGGGCCATTACCTAAAGGATGAGAGCTGTGCTTCAATGGATTTTATCTGTTTGCAGTAATTCTCAGTTTAATTTTGTCCCTACTTCTGAAACTAGGAACAGTGCATTCCTGGGAATTATGTTTCTGAGAAACAACGGCACCAGAAAATGGCATGCTGCACTGCTGGGAGTGACCCTTTGAAATAAAATGAATGTTTTCTGACATTCTTTCCCTCTTCATTGTAGCTTAACTGGCATCAATACAAAGGTTTACATCTGTATTAAAGATGTTGGTGATTGCTGAATGCATGATACATGGATGGCCATTATCATCTGCAGAGAGTTAGTGTACTATGCATATAATCAATCAGATTCTGTTCATGTCAGAAGCTGGCCAACTCATTACAGCCCGTATCATATTAACCCTTGCAGTGGAGTGATAAAAGGCAGAAACATTCTGGAACATGCCAAGCAGTGATACAATCTACCTAGTCTTTGCCTGACAACCCTATAGACCTGTAGATTTGTTAGACACCATCCCAGACAGCCTAAACACTTTAGCTGTTCATGTCTAGTCTGGAGACTGTTTCTCACACACTCAAGAGAGGAGTTCACTTCCTGCTTAGCCCTGTCCTGATATTCAAATTCTAGGCAATCTGGTACTGGATCTGGTCGGGAAAGCAACTGTCATCATCTAAAATGCTGTCATTTGCCTTTTGCATGACGGGCAAGTGGTGAAAGCACTCACCTGGGAAGTTGGAGGTGGAGAGCAGGAGGCAGGAGGGAACCTGGCTCTAGTCCTGCACTATGGGCAGTGACCAAGGGCAGAATTGGGATTCCAGACCATGCTTCCAGGGTTCAGTTGTTTTATCCAATGGCAAGTTGTTGAATTAAAATAAAAAAAACAGAATTGAGACCATGCCCTGGAAGGCCAGTTTTGTAATGTGCACACGCCAATGATCAGCAACGTGGGCCAGAAAAGTAATAGAGGAAATAATGCATTTTCTGGAAGAGCTAAATAACACTGACAAAGCTACTTCAGCTGTAAAATACATAGACCGAGAACTTCTATTGACTCTGTTCTAAAGAAAATCAGGATATCTATCTGGCTTTATAATCTGTAGAAGGCCTTGACCCCTGGCTCTGCTGCTCTGCTGATGCTCCACAGCCACAATGCTGGCTTAACTGGCCATATCAAACAAAGAGCTTTAGCAACAGCTGGACAAAGATTATCTATCTGTAAATCAGCTGTTTTGCCATGACCTTTTCAAGGAATAGGACAAAATAAAAACCCCTCATGTTTCAACTATCATGGCAGAGTTATGTTAGTGTGACTGTGGCTTTCTGTGCTCAAGTAATTGCTAATTTACATGATAATTCTCAGGCTTTACAGGATGATGAACTTGCACTGAGTGATGGCCCAGTGTACGTTTGAGCAGAGTTCAAAGAATTCCTCAGACGTGTGCTCCCACTTCTTATGTTGACTGTGCTGAGATCTGAATCGTATTAACAGCCAGGGAACTTCTTAAAATAACCTTAATTTTTGTAGGGAGATGATGACATCTTCGAAACCGTAGTCAGGCTTTGAAGCTGACAGTAGCAAAGCTGAAGCTTCTGGAACTGCAGCCCCAGACCCTGGCACAGATGCCTGCTTTTCACCCTGCATTTTGGTATATAATTGTTGGCATAATTTTTGAGTTATTGGAATTTCAAGAATAAGAAATTCTTCTAACCTAAACAAGTAAAATAGCACTATAAATAACATTCAGTCTTCATTGTGACTAAATTAAGTGAAGCAAGAAGTTATTAAACACATTTCAATTCATTGTCATAGCTTCTCTTAAATTTTATGTGAGCAGGAAGCTGCAGTTGAAAGCAGGGAAAGACAAAAGTTTCTGACTCAGCCAAGGATGTGGCACAGCTGGGAAAAGAAAGTAAATATAAATCTCAAGCAAAGTATTGCTAGCAGAGGCATTGAACAAAAGGAATTCTTCTGTGTGGTACCAATATGACCTTAGCTGAATTCTCACACAATTTTATCTGCCCATGTTAAAAAAAGCCCCCAGAAGATTCAAACTGGAACAGGTGCAGAGAATACTGGAAGAGAAAGTCAGATCTAGGAGGGCAGACTCAAAAAATTTGCTAGTTAGCCTGAGTGTGAAGGTAGAGAAGGGGCATGAATGTTTTATAGTTTGTGAGCAAGGAGGATAGAGAATAAACACAGTTGGAAATTACTCACTCTTGCCTACCTCTGGAAGGAAAGCACAGTCTGCAAACTGGGATCCTTGCTGTCACATATCCTCCTCCTGTGGACCTGGGGGTCCAGTTTGGCCAGGCCCAGGAGGAGATTGTTGAGGAGAGGTCCCGTGACTGGATGGAAGCTGCCTTCTAATAGGGCTTTCAGAGGAAAAAATGTTACATTTAATTTTGGACTTCTCTGTACAGGAAAGAATTGTATGTTGTAGTTCCATGTACAGCAAGGTGACAGCACTCCATAGGAACAGTCCCTACGGTTTTCTACTCCTGCTGTCTCAAAAAAAAAAGCTGCCCCAAACCCAACTCTTCCTGTAATCAGCAATGTTACCGTTACAGTCCGAAGACTTGTTTTGCTTGGAGGGAACTGATTAATTATATATAACGTTCATTAGAAATGTGCTGACTACTATTACTCTGCAATTACATCTTTGGGAAACCCAACTCAGTTTTTTGACAGCCCTCCCTCCCCCCACCTTTTTTTTTTTTTTCCTTTTTTCCCTCTTTTCTTGAGAGGTAGGGCAAAAGGCTTCAAGTTTCCTCTCAGGCTCTGATCACAGTAATAAAGCTGGACAGAGCTGGTTGTAATGACAGCTGCCTGTGTGATATTGACATGTAGCAGGGTTTGATTCTAAGATTCTTTTAACCTGTAAGTGAAAAAATGCTTCTCAGATTAATATTTTTACATGTCAGCATTTCATTCACTGCATAGCAATGGGTGAGAGACCAGACAGCTTTGACAATGTTATGTGCCAGAATCTCTTGTGAAGAAATCTTTCAAGCACTTGGCATTGTTAGGTTTTTAAGATCTCTAAGAATCAGATAAGAATAGAGAGAAACTAAGGACTCTGCAGCAAAAGCCAAGTGCAAAATTGCTGAAGCTATTTCAATAGGACTCCAAAAGAAATGATTTCCCACTTTCTTTGGGAAACCCTGTTAGAGTTCACACCTGTCTCAGACTGGAAGCACAATTCCAACAATGTTGTTCAATGACGTTTTATATACTCTTTAATTTTTCCTTCCCAGTTCTGCAGCTAGTTTTAGTCCCCGTGAATTCATTGGAAGAATGGGTTCCACTAGAGCCGTGTCAGCTTACATGTTCTGAGGTTCTCTTGTTTTCTCACTAAAATGTCTCCAGATTCCATTTGATATGAAATAGTTTATTGCTGTGATATGACAAGATGCCACATATTAAATGTGTAAATAAATACATCATTGCTATTGTTGGATGACCTTCTGGAATCAGTGAGGCACAAGAGAGACTGTGGTTTATCTCCATTTTACCTGGACTCATTTTTCAAACTGTAATTGTTAAACAATCTAGAATGCCTTAAGAAGACACAGGTTCACATATAATAGCCCTGCATGAAAGAGATCATTTTTATTGAACATTTCACTATTAACCATTCCATGAGGACAGTGAAAAAATCCCCTCAAAACTCTCCAAACCCAACCCCTGTTTAAACACTTGTATTTTAACTGCCTTAAGGAAAAAAGCTTATCAATGCTATGAAAATAAAATAATGACCAGAATCTATAACGATCTTGAGTCTGCAACCGCTAACAGGTGTTTCTTGGTCATTTACCTAAATAGTAATATTGCTAAATAGTAATACTACTATTATTACTAAATAGTAATAATCTGCATCTACCAGAGGTCACACTACTTGTGGAATAGTGCTTCTCTTGAGTTTGAAATTTAGTGTTTTTTCTACCGTGTTTTTCACATTGTCTCTTTCAATGCTTTTCTTTCTACAATGGAACTGTTGGGCACATGTTGAAGCATATTATTTCTCTATGTTCTTTTATGAAGTCATAATTATATAAACCATATTAATTTTAACATAAATTTAAACCAAGACACATAGTTTTTAAATGCTGCAAAGCCCTTTCTTCCGAGTTAGAATGACTAAGCAGTGCACCTAAAAGAAGTAGGGACCTAAAAGTATTTTGCTGTCAGATACACTAGTTGGCTTTGGTTCATTTCTACATGCTTTGATTGGCACCATTGGAAAGATTGTCCTACTTTTGGCTGGGGTTTTCTCACCTGACTTTAGTTGTTCAGCCTCAAAACTCAACTATGAGTTTAAGTCTAAACTACCTCTATCACTGAGACAGGCACTGTCATGTTTCGTCTTGCTCATTTTAAACAGCTGGTCTAGAGTGAGATGTCCCACCCTCAGAGGCATTTTCCTCCGTCCCTTCACTACAGCTAAAATTTAAGATGAGTTTTGAATAAGCATTTAACCTTTGAATGATCACCTGGAGATGGCACATAATGAACTTACATTGTTTAGGCAAACTCAATTTTAACTCCAAGGTATCCAAACATATTATCATGGTGTATTTAGTCTTAATTATAGCTAGGCCTATTTTAATTAATAAGCTTTAATAATGATACTCTCCATAATTAGTATTTTACTTACTGGTGCTACAGCTTTCATAACCTGTTCATGAAAATTTACTGGTTTTCACTCTTGCTCAACAGTCTGTGTTGATAAGTGATTCAAAAGTATTTGCACAATTTGTACTGGTTATGGTATCTCTTGGACAGCATGCACTTGAGATAAAAAGTGGGCAGTTTACACAGATTAGAAACGTGATTTGAAACAAACATGCATTTAAGAAAGGGAAGCATTAGGAACTTGTTAGCTTTGTGAACACTTTTGCAAATAGATGTAATTTTGGTGGTCTTAAGGATCTGTGCAAGGAAGAGCAAGACTTTTCTTCCTTGACCTCTGAAGCAGAATGATTGGCAAATATCGGGACTTAATTTGTTGGAAAACAAGTGATCTCATGGTTTAAATGGCTTTGTTAGCGCATGCAGTAAGAATTATGAAGACACAAATCACAGGGAATGAAAGAAATTTGGTTCCACATCATTTTATTATCATGAATGTTTTCAGTGATGCATTTACTCTAGTATTCTCTGTGCGGATGTACAGTAACATCTGTTAGTCAGAGAAGTCCAATTTTTTATAATTGTCTTGACAAGGCACAAAAAGATCAAGTAGCTTGCTCAAGGTCACACAAAGAGTGAGATTTTGTGTTTGCAGAGAAGTATTGCCCGGATCACAGCCTTTTATTTAGCCAGTAGAGCTCATATTCTCCTTACTATTTAGAACTTGTTCCATATAGCACATGATTAAAGTGTTTATGGCTGCAGCTTCAAGACCTACTATTATTTTTGGAACCAAAAGCCAATTAAAGATATTAGACAGAAAAGTAAACAAAGCATGATTTTGTAATATGTAGCTCTAACCATTTGGAAAAGCTAAGCTTGCAAAGGATAGTGCAGCTGCTAACAGTGTAATAGCTAATGTGCAGTATTTTAATCCAGCTGTGTAAAAACATTACTTTCAGGCAACTGGGAACAGAAAAATATCTATTCTTGCATTATGTATTTGTTATTTAACACACCAAGCTGATAATTTTTTAAAAAATACGATACTCCTAATCTCCTTAAAATTTGTTATTTACTTAAAGAAGGACTTTCACTTTGAGGTCTTTTTTTAATTAAAAGAAGTTCTCCAAAATGAATACTTTGGGAATAAAAGTACTTTCTTTTAACAGGTTGAATCTATGACTTTTCAATAATGATGTCTTTTAATAAAAATTTGGGCATGTGATACTGTGGTGTCTAAAATTTGTTGGATATTCATTCCAATTAGAAGTCATTTGGCAAAATTACTGCAGTGGATTGCTCAGGGGCCCAGCAGGCTGATACAAATGCATAATATCTGTGTTCAAGTCATTAAACCATTAGATTTGCTTTAGCAGTACAGAGCAAGGTCCCCTTTTACCATCATCCTGGCTCCAACAGTAGCTGTAAGCAGGTGCAAGGAATGATCAGGAACAGGACAAGGATGTGTTGGTAGTGCCTCAACTCTCCCAGAATCAACTGTCCTGTCATCTCAGGAGATTCCTGGATCCGTTGTAGTTTGGCTATTTTGTAATCTTCAGTGAGTATGTCCAGTATGTGTTGCACCTTCCCCTCTCCCCCTGTGATGATGTACATGTGCCTTATTTGCAATATCCTTTGTCAAGGAGCTGCAGAAGCTCACAGGCTGCTGCCACCTTCTCTGTTTCAAATGTAACTCTAGTTACTAGGTCTTTGTAGTGGAAGATGCAATGCATAGTTGAACCATTCATGTTGCCCAGAATTGTAGACTCACCTGAATTTTTCAGGATAAACCAGTCTAACCTACCTAGCAAATCTCTGCAATGATTCCCAGTTCTTCTAAGGATGTATTTCAAAATACTATCTACAGGCTTATCTAAGTGAACTTTTCATACTTTCTGCTTTGCACTGTTTTCAGTGCTTAACAACCCAGCTTTCTGCTCTTCAGGTCTGTCTAGAGCAATTTTTATTTGAAAACCCTGTAACACACTTAAGTTACCTGCCCATGCAGTAATTTTTACGCTATGATAGAAACTAGTTTCACTTTGACTTATGTTTGATTAGCTATTTTTCACTGTTCTTGTTTTGGCGCTTCTAATGTCCGTAATTTAATCTTATTTTATAGGAACTAGTATGCTATGACTATGAAATCTCAGGTTCTCAAATATTACAGTGTAAGGAATGAAAAAAGCTTAGATGTTTTTAGTACACCAACATTACAAATGAAAACAACTCTGGTATCTTGCCGCAGGTTTCTGCACTGTATCAATTCCTGTTCCCTAAAATTTGGCAGATATGTCTGAAAAAATAAAGTACAGTGAACGTACAGTGCCAATTAAAGAAAAAAATATCTATTGCAGTCATAAGGATTACCCTGCATAAATGGCTCACTTTTCTCAGAATCAGAAGGTTAAAAAAAATACTTCATGCACTGTTTTAATTTTAAGGGTAATGTTGCAGCCTCCCTCAGTTTTCTCAAAAAAATTCAGTTTCAACACATCTCAAGATGTGGTGAGGTATTTGGTAAAGTGTGGTGTGCCTCACCACAAGTGCCAAATAGCTTGGCAGAAACAAACACTACCTGTCTTTGAGCATTCATTGCTGCACTTGTGTCTGATCACCCAGTTTCCTGATGTGTTTCTGTATATAAGCTGAAAAGATGAATGTGTAAATATGATTGTGGTATCGTATGTTTTTAAAATAAAGGCTGCCTGCCTCACTTCATCCACTTCAACACTTAGATACTGGAGAAAAAGATGAGAAAGGACTCGGGAAACTGTATAAGGGTCTCTTACATCAGAAAGGAAGAGAAAAGAAAGTATGGTATTAAGTAAGCACTTCTGGGGAAGGTAGTTGGCTCAAGCAGCAAGATGCAGGATAACTCTTGTCCAGAACTCTCCTGAAGTACTCAGCTGGCCAAGAAGGAAATTTGTTATACTTTTGGTAACAGACAGTACTGCCAGTCTCAGGCATTCCAAAATCATGAATCAAGCCCCAGAAATCACAAGGTTAAGAAGAAAAGAAGAATTTTTAGAAACAGTACACATTTGGAGGTATTTGTATCCTGTTTTTTCAATCTTTACTGTAAATTATGACATATTTTCAAAGTTTTCTTCCACACCCTTGAGGAATAACAGACACTCTTAAAAGCTGAGATTTTCACCAGATAACTTGACTTGAATAGCTCGGGCTTTGTTGAAACCACTGGCTATCAGAAGCTTTGATAATACAGTCAAATAGGTTAACAACAAAGAGAGAAAGAATGGGGAAATGAAGTAAAAAGGCTTCAGAAAGATTAAACTGGTTCTCTGAGTGAATTGACTAGCACTGTTACTGAAATTAAAGTGAAGCTGGCCAGATGAGAAGAGATTGTAAAGATTTTATCGATTAACCTTGTGCAGGGAGCACACATCTCATTTTCCCTGGTAAAACAGAACAGGCTCCAAAGAGCAAACTGTGGTGATTTAGAAAACGCTCAAAGGAAAAGCAACGACAGGATTTATGGCATTCCTAAAAATGCAGAAAATAACAAAAATGTGGGAATCTTGCCTCTGTCACTTACACAATCCTTGCATTTTGGTAGTGTTATATAAAGACCTTATAGAGCAGAAGCACAAATATCCCCAGATCCATCTAAGATATGTAGTTTTCTGTTCCAGAATTATCGAACTCAGCAACCATTTTTTTACAGGCAGCTGGGAAGAACAATGAAGAGCTGCATAAGAACAAAATTATCTATTTTGATGACAATTACTACCCTGAAGTTCAGAAAATTTGGAGGCATGTTAGAGCTAAGCAAAACCAGCTTAAGAAGGGGGATAAGGTCCTTCATTTCATAACCATCACAACTAATATGGGTATTATTATATACGAACAAAAGTTCCCAGAGAAACATTGCCAGTGCTTGGCGGTTCAGGCATTGTGGTCTTTCAAAAAGAAGCAGCAGAAGGATTAAGCATCCAGTCTGCAGTAATTAGGCCAACATCTAACTTTACAGCAAATTCACCTGGATTTTGCAGAGAGGCAGGAGGCCTGACATGCATCAGGACTGCAGAAAGGGAAGCAGTGAGAAAAAAAATGAAATACAAAGTCCGGATGCTCTACCATGTCCAAAGAGCAAAAAGAACACCCAGGGGAGGAAGTGTAAGGCTGCCTTTTCTGGGATGCAGTGTTCCTGCATCCAGACCCTTGGAGGAACTTCCAGAAAACTTAAGGCTGTTTGGGGTTATGTATTATCTGGCAATGGACTCAAGGGGCTAATAAAGCAGCTGGGGATCAGCTTAGAGAAATACTGTCTCTTATGGAAGCACTAAGAAGAAGAAGAAGGGGAAATTCTGAACCTAAATTCTCATTCTCTAGTGAGCATAATAGCACTCCTTTACAGCCATACAATTGCCTTGCAGGTTAGCAATGTCAGAATTAAAAGCATAATCTTTGGGCTATGGAGCCACACCATCAAAACAGGCAATGAATTTTATAAACCCCATGTTCTACATTGTGTTTCCACAGCAGGTTTAACAGCTAGATGCCAGGAGGGATATTATGGATCTTGGGAAGGGAAACAAATGACAGGATGAAGGTATTAAAAAGACAAGGCTGTACACTGGGTAAAAACATGCAAGGAACTACTGGTAGAAGAAGGGGCACTTAGGCAGAGGAAAATACAGACTGCCTAAGTCAACTCTATCTGTCTCAGTCTTTCCTTGTTTCTTGTCCTCTAGTTCTTATTCTGAAAAGTAAAGGAGCAAAAATTAGCAACAACAACAAAATAAAACTGATTGCATATTCTAAGGTGCTTCTTTTTTCTTCATATTCTTTTGATATGAAGCAAAAGTTGGTTAGGGTCAGCTGTTAAAAATAGTAGTTGTAGCTCTTAGTCTGCACAGTCACACAGCTTTTCTGCCCGAACGGATTTGAGTTCATGGACAGCTGCATTTAGTCGTTTGTTGATCCTACCTGAGAGTTTTCACCAGGTCAGGATGGCTTTATACCCAGAAAACATGTAATGATAGCTGTGTTCTTTACTGCACTGTGCCAGATACATTTGAATTGCTGTATTGGAAGTTAAACCTGGAACTAAACGGTTGCCTCTTTTTCAGTCCACTTTCCTCTTTCTTTAATGCCTTTTCCTCTGGGGGTACATCCATGCCTACAGCATAGCTCTTCTGTCTTTCATGTGGGACAACAGTGATGTTGTTATATCTCCTTTACTTTAGTTTCTGTTTTAGGAATGTCAACATGAATATATAGATTTCAAGATTTTGTGACTCAATAATGAAGCACAAATATTGACCACTTAAAAAATGATCTTTAATGTTTGCAAGGCTGTGGTGAAAGAAGCTTTCACCATGCTGGGGATAGGAGAAACATGTGAAATTAAAGCAGCAGGTTGTGGCCTGAAAGTTCTGAAACTCCTCAGCCATGCTGTAATTAGTTACAGTGATATGAACACTAAATTAGCCATGCGCTAAGCTCAAGTCACAGCCTGCTTTGTTCAAGTATAGCTAATATGAGACATCTGCTGATGGTTAAAGAGCCCTCAGTGTGGCTGGGAGACAATGTATTGTAAATTGTATGAGCAAATTATCGTTGGCTCTGTCTGTTACTGTGACAGTAATGGTGTGTAAAATATGAAGCTATAGCCAAGGTCAGGATGGATGGTATCTCAATAAGTAAGATACTAAGG
This sequence comes from Psittacus erithacus, assembly GCA_009867235.2. Lineage (NCBI taxonomy): Eukaryota > Metazoa > Chordata > Aves > Psittaciformes > Psittacidae > Psittacus > Psittacus erithacus. The sequence goes on from WYDI02011648.1 coordinate 30,713, forward strand.
TATAATTTTCAGTGTCATTCTGGCCAAATATATAAATTTATGCTTACTATGTTGTTTAATGTGGCAGAGATTAGGTCTCTGCAGACGGAACAGAAAACCATGCCGGCTTTAATTTTTATTTATTTTAAGATAAGAATAGATACAAGTAACCCTGTCTAGATAGCTATTTCATATGGAATATTTACCCTTGTTCTGTACAAGCCTTGTCATAACAGTGCAAAATGTACAGAGGCATTCTGCTTACATGAATTTAACAGATGACATAACTTGGTGCTAAGATTTGCTTGTATCTGAACTGTCAGAAATATGAGATCATCCTTCTTTTTTACTTAAGCTGACCTTTTCCTCTAGAAAATATTTTGACCATAATTTCCATTACAGTCCTGCTTTAGGCATTACGTACATGCATAAAAAGGAACATTTTAGGAAAGGAACCCTTTCATCCCTCTCTCCGAACCTGAAAACACTACCTATCCTGATATTCCACATCAAGTGAAAAAAGTAAATAAAGAAGAGAGAACAAGGTAAGCTGGCAGTTAACAGTTGGGAACAGTGCAATAAGTAACAGTCTGAGCACCACAACTGAGAATCATCAAGCATACTTGACCTAACTTGCTCCATATATTATTTACCTTACTTTGGAAGACATGCTCAGTTGCTTTTGATTTCACTGCCACAGCCTAGCAGTTGTTTCCGTTTATCTTCAGCTGTAATATGTTTAGCAACATATCCAAGGAAAGCAGATCAGAAACAAATTGCTGAATCTTGTATTTGAATTCTAGAACGATGACTTAAAGCAGTGTACAGCTAACCTGTTCGTGGGCTAACCTGAATAATTGAATAACTAAGCCAAGCCCTGAAATCGCAGGTTTTGCAGTAGGGTGGTGGGAATCACTCCCTGGTTCTTGCAGGTATTTTTGCAATAATTCATTTTCCAGGTTGAGTAGCACAGCAGCTTTGTTGAAAAGCTGCACTCGTAATTTAGCAATGCATATATTTAGAAACAGCCGTGCCAAATGAGATTGTTCTTTGCCTTAATTTATTGAATTAGACATATTATCTGATGCCACATACCAGAGGACAAGGAGTGTTGCAACGCTGGGAAGCTGACTAGCCCAACAAAATGTGATGTTATTGTTTTCGTTACATGTGGGCGAGGTTGAGCTCTTTCCTCACATCATCGTCTGGCTCACTGACTTTTCTTGGTCTGGAGTTCTCCTTAGTAACTGGCCTTGCAGCAGTCTTGCTCTCTTGTGCATGTCGTCGTTGAAGTGTTTGATTCCCTAGATATCTGCTGCCAGGCTCAAATCTCTGAAAGGAGGTCTAGTAATCCTACAGGACCCCATGTTATATATTGTCCCCCATCCTCTTTTTTAGCCTCAGAGCTCTTTCTTGGATACAGTCAAGCTGCTCCATTCCTAATAAAATGCTGAAGGCCTGCACAAGTCCAGCCTTTCCTCTCATGTATTAGATTGCTTATCCAGGCTCCCTCTTCCTTAACGGTCTCAGAGGGAGCTTCTAATTTCTTCTTTTCCATTTGTGGCAAGAAGCTTGTGTGGAAGCTTGTTATGATCTGTGTATCATTTATGTACATTTTCCCCCTTCTTCCTACTTTCTGCTTCCTTCCCCTCTTTGCTTCATCTCTTTTGTCCTTTGCTCCCATACTCCTATTGGTCTCCTCCTGTAAATTAATGCCTGTTTTTCTGAGGCATCATGGCAGCATGTTGTAAAAGTCTTTCAGTACCTTACTGTTCCTCTGATGCACTGGTGCCTATAGTCCCTCTGGGCTGAAGTTGCAAGCAGCAGGCAATGCTTCAGAAAACACCCTTGCAAGCAACTCTGATATATCTAAAAGCAGTTAGTAAGGACAGCACATCAACACAGGCTGTACAGTGCAGTGGTCAGAATTTACAAGTGAAACCCTTAGATTTTCCACCCTTTCTACCTTTTCTGTTTGGGTTCATCATTTCCATTACCTGAGGATCTTCAGACTTGGTGGTGCTCCACTGATGAGCACCTTGGAGCCAGCCAGCCTAGGAAGTGTGTCTAAGCCTCATCCAACACAAAACAATACTAGTTAGGTCAGGACCAAAACCAGCTGTCAGCACCACTTTACAAATAGGTGTTATTCACTGCTAGGAAATGGGAAACCTGGGTCAGTTCTTCCCTCAGAAGCGCAGTGAAGGAAAAGAGCATTCACCAGCTTATGGTGAAAAGGGGCAGTTTCCAATCTGCTTTTTGAAGCTGGGCTGCTCTGTCGAAATAAATGCAAGTTTCATGGACCTTGACAGATGACTTCATATCAAAAGAAGTGAGCACTACTTGGGGGAGATCAGAGCTCATCTCTAATAAATTGTTTCAGGTCTGTACTGTTTTACCCAAAATTAAAATCTCAAATGGATAGGGTATAAGAGTTTCTGTAACAGTTTCTGTTGGTTTCCCAGCATGATCCCAGTTATCTGTCTAATGTTCACCTTCCTGGTAGTCCTGTGCATAGCATAGAGAGCACCAGTGACTCTTCAGTGTTGTGAATTTGAGACTAATGATGATGCAGTGTGTAAGATAGACATTGAGGTGTTTGTCAGCACTTCTCTGAGTCCATTTGTAGGTCAAGCCCTGAGTGTTTTTTTAAAATAATGATAAAAGAAGTGGAGAAGGAGGCAGTCAGTCTCTAGTCCTCAGAAAGAAGTGAGTCCTTAACAGTGGTCTCAACTTCTGGCCTGAAATGGAAGGTGCCCTTCTTTTCACCTTTGTAGCTCTTCGCAGTCAGCAGCTTCTGCTGTTTGCTTTTGTTTGTCTCAAATGTTCTCAGATGCTGGCAGGTTCTTCCATCCCAGTGACTGAATCACAAGGCAGACTAGGACTGTGTGGGACATACTGAATGGTATCTCAAGAGGTAGCAAATAAAGGCTTATTTATTCAAAAGAAATGAAATGTATAATAGTGAATAAAATTCACTAATTTTTGCTCAAGAAATAAGTCTGGTGAGATTTATTTGAAGAGTAGGTATTTTGTCTGTGTTTATTTTTAAAAAAGTGCATGGATGCCAGAGTTCCAGGTATGCTTTTTAGGGTAAGTTCATGAATTCTTCAGATGCAACTTTGAAGCTTTTCCCAGCCTTTTGAAAGTATAAGTAATAAAATTGGGTGGGTTCAGTGCCTCAGATGGAATCTCCTAGACGTAAAATCCATCTACTAAGGTGTTTCATATTTTCTAAAAGCCAAAGTCGCGCAAACTGCAGCCCAAACTACGAGGTGCTTGTTAAGCGTAGGCAGAAAACAGTGTCAAATGTTCTTCAGGCTGCCTTTCATAATCACTTGTTGGCTCGACTCCTGCGGGACCTCCTACAAGGAGGTCTTGGCCATGTTCTAAAATAATACATTTATCCATAGGCAGCAAAGGCTACAGCTGCAGCCTGCTGTTTGTGTGAGATTTAAACATCAATGGAAAGGTCTTTTAACTTCTCTGAATTCCTCATTAAAATGCTGGTGTGATTTTCTGCAGCCACCTCAGCTGAGAGTGGCAGTCCAACAAAGAAGCACTGGAAGAGATTGGCACTGTATGTTTCTCTTTGAAATGTGGTAAACTGAGGAATAAATCTTGATCCCCCATCAAGAAAAACTGGAGCAGGAAAAGTATTTTCACCCCTAGCTGCTGTGGGTAGGGATTCTGTGGAGGCAGCTCTCCAGCAAGGAGCTGGTGGTGAGAAGTTCAAGGAAGGACTGCAGTCCCAAAGTAGTGCATGCGTTTGTGGATGATGTTGTCTTCTTAAAAAGAAAAAAGAAGTTTGGGGTTTTTTTTGTATTGCAGTCTTGTCTCTAGCTGGGCTTTCCTGTTTTCGACACACAAGCTAGTCTGCCTTCTATTTGGAGCATAGAGAAGACAGGATAGGACTGTCAGGGCTCTCTGTGTATGTGTATGATTATGAACAGGTTTATACGTCCAAGGAATAATGAAAACCAATGCCCTGAAACTGAAGCCAGACAAAGTCATATTGGAAATAAGGCACAAGTTTTTAATAGGGAGAAGATTAGCCTTTGGAAAATACCACTGCGGGGAATGTTAATGTCTCCATCTCTGGACATCTTCAAATCAAACCAGACCCCCGGCGCTAGATCTGTGTGCTGGACTCACAAGCGCCAGTCGCAGATGCTGTAGCCAAGCTCAGCTTGCTGGGCCCAGCACAGAAGTAACTGGGTGTGATTTAAAGACCCAGGAAAGAAGACTAAGTGATTCAGTTCTAGCACATTCTCTTCACTTTTTGAACATGAGAAGCTTTGTAAGGAAAATAAGAGCACTGAAATTCAGCCTAGCTTGAGATTGACAGGCTCAACTCTATTACATCTACTTGCTTTTACTAGATGTGTAATGACGTAGTTAAAAGGTATAGTAAATAGTTTTATTTCAAGTCTCTTAAGGTGTGTGAGCTTTTGAAAGCAGTTTCTCAAGGCTAGCTTGTACCTAATTTATAGAAGTTTCCTAGGGCAACTATAGTCCATTTTGTTATGTTTTTCTCACGTGCGCTAGAGCATAACAGATTTCCTGCCTGATCCGTATGAAGTGACAGCTCATCAACTATCAAAGAAGGCCTGGATGTAGACTTGGATGCAGACTGTGTGACACATTCAGGTGTACTGAAATGGATTGGACTGTCTGCTGAGTATTAGGATGAAAGTTTCAAAGTCAGACAGGCAGCTAATATTTGTTACATATGGACAGAAACATTTTACATTTAGAAGATACTGTCTGTTTTCAAGAGCTTATCTGATTATTCTGAGAGAAGTCCATGGTAGCCTGGAGGGGCAAGAATTGCATGCAGCATGAGTGACAGTTGTAAAAATCAGCCCTGTTACCAGAGAACACAGGGAGATAGGAAAAAGAGAAATTTGAAAGCAATTGGTATTAGAAAGCTTTTTTTTTTTTTTAACTAACATTTACTAACAGAAATAGGTGCCTGTATTCCTGTCTTGGAGGCGAAGTTTAAAAGCATGGAGTTCTGCTTTTGCTTTTAAAATAGCAGCCACATTCAGCGTTGCGTGAAGTTGGGATGGCTTTGAGTCTGAAAACCTTTATTACATGGTTTGTTGCGCTTCAAAATCCCTCAGTCTTTGTAAGCTTTTGTGCAAATTTGCTTAGCTGTGTAAAGTGTTTTTTAAAGGATTAATTAATTTGGTGTTCTGACTTTGGAAAAGCTTAATACAGATATTAGAGTGAAAATGACCATTTTTATTGTTGAATTAGGAAAAGGAAGCAAATTGTGGCTGAGAGTAGTGCTCCTATTATGGACAGGTAGATACTGGGCCTGAAAACTTTGTGCTGCTTGTGAAATACAGTACAAAGTTGATGTTTTTTTGTTGAAGAGAGAGTTAAAATCCAGCAGTGCTTATGAAAGAAAGCATCATATGTGGCAAGTTATCGCTGTGCAGTAAATAACTGAAAGGAAAGAGATGTGCAAGACTTCACCCAGAATTTTATTGGCCTTGATATATTACTGTATGAGAAGTTGAGTTTGGTTGGGAAGCTGTGGTGGGACACCTGTGTGAAGGAATAAGCACTGATGTGGATCCAGTTGATGCACCAGCTGGAGGGGAAGGAGAATCCAACAATGTACCTGAGGACATTACTGAAGGAAGCTTTGGAAAATGAAGGTTGTCATCAAACTGTAGCACTAAAAGGTACTGTAGCAGGAGTTTAAGAGCAGATGAGAGCTGAAGGAGCATGAGTTGAAGTGTTGTGTGCAACTGAATTTCTGTTCACATAATTATATTCCACTGTCTCGTTCATATTCAGTAAGAAAAGCAGTCATCACGTCCTAACCTAGAATACTGCCGAGAGCTTCTGTGTTTTGCTGAGCATTTATGACAGGTTGTCATAGAAATTGAGTACATTTCAGTGGTGGATGAAGAGGTCCCTGTGTACACTGGCCATGTATCAGCTTAAGTTTGTAAAACGCTTTGGAATCCTTTGGGGCACAAGGCCATGTAATGTAAGGCCATTATCATGTTTGTTAAGAAAGCTGCATTTGCTGCCAAAAATTACAAAATCTCCTTTAAACTTTGAAAGACTATAGCTAGACTCTGCTTTAAAATAGTGGAAGAACAAAGTAAAATGGGACTTACTGGTAATATCAGTGTTGCCTTGGCACTGCCTCTTCCCAGTGTAGGCAATGTTGATCCTATTCCTTTTCACCTTCTTCCTCTGGGTTCTCTAAAGTCCGTGGCTATAATCATGGGGTGGACTTGGCAGCGGTGTATAGGACCTGGAATGTGTTTTTCCAGCAGCCGTGTCTGCATTTGTGGCTGACGACTTTGGCTGACGCCATGGCTGGCTCTGCTGGCAGACAGATCTTCTTGGGGGCTGTTTTGGGTTCACAGGGCTGTCAGCTCGCTTTCTGTTCTGCCCTGGATGCTGTTTTCCTTGAGTCACACTTCTTTCTTTTCTTTTGGAGGATAGTGTTTGTGGACAAACTTTCTATTATGAAAACACATGATATGGCAAAAATATTTCCATATTTCAGGATTCTTCTAAATGTTTCCCTGTGAACTAAGAGTAAACATGCACATTTGCTCGCAAAAGTAACTGCTGTCATAGGCATGGTCATTTCCATATAAAGCTGCTTAGCTGGAGAGCTTCTGTGGCAATTTCTGTCACTGGTATTGTGGCAAATCCCGATTCCCATGACAAGAAATGGCCAGTAATGCCCTTCTTTGAAAAAAGGCCTTGATCTGCAAAGGTATTTAGGTGACTAACCATTATGTAGGTGCTTCATTTCCAATGACTCATATTAAGCGCACTAACTGCTTTTAAGGATGTGGGCTTAAAGCCTTGCAGACAGCCAGGGCCAGCAGGTCATGTGGGTGATGCCAGCTTGGCAGGACGATTCTCACTCATAGTCCTGGATTTCCACCTGTTTTCTTCATTGCTGACTAATTGTTCTGCTTAGGTTTTGATAGTTTGATGCAAGTAGTTTTACCAGGGGATGGGGTACATCCATCCATAGTAAACTGAAAGACCCCCATTGGATCCTGATGACAGCTCTCCAATTTTTTTTTGCTTTTTCTGAGATTTTGAAGTGTATTTCCAGTGATCAATCCTATTCTTTTATTTTTATTTTTTTTATTTTTATTTTTTCTCTCTCTCCCTCAGATGTTTCTCTTTCTTTCTCCTTTTGTTTCCACTTCTCCTTTCTAGTTTCCTTCCTTCAAGGATGGCATGGAAAAGAAAGCAAGCAGGAAAGAAAGAAAAAAGCACTAAAAAATAGGAACACTGCAAAATATTTCAATTTGGGAACGTGACCTTCACTTTTTGGAAATGCTTTGAATGGAGAATATTGAGAGCTGTAATCTTGATAATTGGATTGAGACAATAATTCTCAAATTAGAACTTTTTTTTTTCCTTTCTATGTTAGCTACTTTTATAAGCATTTTACATTTTGGCATCTGTATTCCTTAGATGAAGCTATGAGCATGTACTCCAGGCCATATCGTCATGTCAGCACAGTTCATTTGGCTTGTTCCTCTTTTGACCGTGGAACCTGGTTTCCAGCTGTAGAGGCACTGTTTTAGTCCTGGGCTTTTTTCTCAAATGAACCAGCTCTTGATATAAGCTCATTTCCTGCATAGTTGAGTAGCTAATTGATTAGCATTGAAGTCGACGCCCCTATGGACTTCTGTAAAGCCTTTGACATGGTCCCTCACAACATCCTTCTCTGTGGATTGGAGAGAGATGGGGTAATTTGGATTGGATGGGGTAATGATTTTAAGCTAAAAGAGATATAAGGGAGCATTTTTTTTATGATGCAGATAGTGAAACACTAGAACAGGTTCCCCAGAAGGAGGTGCCCCATCCCTGGAAATATTCAAGATCGGGTTGGATGGGCTCTGGGAAACTTGGTCTGGTGGAGGATGCCCCTGCTCATTTCAGGGAGGTTGGGCTAAGTGACCTTTAAAAGTCCCTTCCAAACTATTCTATGATTCTACATCCTTTATATGGCTGAGTTTGGATCTAATTATTTCCAAAACAGACACATGCATAGAGTATGTTTTTTGAAGTGAATTTTCCCTGGAGTTCACCTTGAGTACATTTTTATCTTTTTCACCTTCTAATCCATCTCTAAAACATAGAAGGAAGACTTAGAGAGAATTAGTAAATAATGACATGGCTTTGTGTAAGAGTAGTGGGAATATCGAGTTCCTCTTTTGCAAATAAATGGGAATTCCAGTTTTTTGACAAGAAACAAACTTTTCTTGTTATAACAGGAAGACTGTGCAGCAAGGAAGAAGTACAAAATAATATTTTCTGAAGCTGCAGAGGAAAATTGGAATCCCAGAATTCTGGATTCAAACTATAGTGATTTATACTTTCAGTAGGTTGAGACATGAGAATGACATAGCGAAGATGGTGGTTTTCTGTTAGTAATTCCAATTTTGCTTCCTAAACAATTATTTAGGAGTAATTTTTTCAATGCTTTTGTTTCTTTTGGTTTTTTGGAGGGATTTTCTTGTGGTTTTTTTTTAATGTGCAACACTATGATTTTTATCAATTTCAAAAATATCTGTCAGAAAATAACCAGTGTTTATGAGTAGAGTATCATAAGGCTAGTATATTGTTTGCTTTAACATTTTAGGCAAGTGAGGTTAAGTGAGGTAAGTGGCTAGTTAACTTGGATGAGTCATCACTTGTTTTTTGCATTTTGATTTATAAATATCATAAAGGAAGGAATCATCTGACAATAATAGCTGGCAGGCTCTCTTGCCAACCAGCCCCAGATAGATACCTAATGGATTTTTTTCAGCAATTTGTTCAGTTTGTTCTCAAAGTTAGCAGGAACAATAAGACTCCTGCTGCTCTTCTTCAGATAGTTATCACGGGTTAACAAAGCTCATTGTTAAGAATTTCCCCTTGTATATTGATTTTCTGTATTTTTAGTTACACCTTCTTGCTCCAGCCTGGTTATTTATTCCCTTCCTTGGTGTTTACACTCTTCAGATACTTGAAGTGGTTAACATACGGCTGTTGGATGTTATGCAGACAATCAAACATCATTCCTTTAATCTCTCCTCATAAATCTGCCCCTCCAGCTGTTCAGTCATTTTTATGGCTTTTTTTCTACATACCCATCATTCTGTTTCTCTCTTTCTGGTATTGAAATACCCAGAATTGTGCAGAAATCCTCCAGAGGGAGGCTGAGTCATTCCCTCTCTGTTACATTGTCTGTGGACACATACACAGCTAGCCATGGATTCCAATTTGCATTCCCAACTTGCATCTGATAATTTGGTGCTTTGTAATAGGTTTTTCATTGTGGATAAACTCAAACAACGTTTTGGACTGTTTGAAAGCCTGAATTAATAAATTTTTGGTACTTAAAAATTTAAGGAGAGATGCTGTAAATTAGATATCACACATTTGTATACAACACCCAACAGCAAATAAGGACTAAATGAGACATCACAATGGCAGGAGGAGATGTAAATTGAACGTTTTGACATGGTATGTAGGAAAGAGATGTAGTATTCGCATGCACTAATTGGTAGTGTTACTGAATCAGAAAAATAAGTCAGGAAGAATCAAAAACATCACCCAGTCTATTATTCTGCCTAGAAGTAGATGCAGTGTAGCTCTCTTGCTACTGATGAGCTTATCTTTCCTGTTATTAAGGACTTCCACCAAAAAGGCTGTAATTTCTACAGGAAGTCTATTCCAGTATGTACAAAGCAATTCTGAAAGAAGGCTTTTCCTGTTTTCCGATCTGCTTTATTTTGATTTTCAGGCTTCTCAGGAGGATTAAGTGTTGCCTTTTCTGCTGCTTTAAATGACAACATTGATGAAATATGGGACTAGGACCTGAGTGCACCTGTTTCTTGCAATAAGTAGAAGAGAAAAATGATAAAAGAAATATGGCTGCTTTGTGGCCTGTCATTATTAATCTAGTCCTCTAGTCAAAAAATATTTGAGCAGCCATAATCATTGCTCTTGAGGACAACTGGCTGGGAGGAAGATGCTGACAAGAAGTATTATTAATTTGACAAGAAAAGAGGCTTTATCCATGCCAGAGTCCCAGCCACTGGTAAAGATGATTGCAGTAGTGCTGTGCTGATTTGCACCAGCTGGAGGTCTGTGATCTATGTAGACTAAGTTTGTTTGAAAAATACAGAAGTGTGAAAAGCGTGGTACAATTTTCACCAGCTCCCTGCCTGTGTTCCCTAAATTTCGTCAGAACTAACTAAGCTTCACTAGTAAAATGCCATCAATTTAAAACTCTCCTAACAGAAAAAAATAGCAGGGCAAGGTGCAAAGCCTGCAAAATCCTGTAAGAAGGTATTTATTTTTAAGTTGTGTTAGAATCCTTTATTATTGGAGAGGAGGGGAGCATTGGGGAGCTGTAAGTACATCACAAATGATTTGTGGATTCCTTGGTACTTCAGTCCTATGTTGTCAGGAATTGCAGAGAGATGTCATGGAGAAAATGGTACTCAAGACTAGAAAGTGTTTAGTGGTCTGTGAAATGGTCCAAATTGGACATTCAAAGTGGTGTGCACTAACATCCTCCCTGTTGCCCCTTTCAAAAATATCAACAAAGGAAATGCAATAAAATGGCACCATGTTACAACTCCGTAATGCACAAAATCATAATACACTGCCACATAAACTTGGAGGGCTTGGTTTACCCTACTTTGCTTTAAACACCTAGTTGAAATGCCTAACTAATGAACAAGAAGTTCTCTACAGCTGATGAAAAGTGATGGACACCACTAAAAGGCAATACAGGTCTTAAAGTCTAAACTGTCATGTTGGTAGAAACTAGTTCTGCCTCCTTCCCCGAATCAAGACTGTATATTCAAATTAGAAAAAAAGGTGAAATTTACCAGCTAAACTAAAATACAAACTTTAATAGGCTGCTCAGACCACACAAGCTGAATCTCTCTCACACTCCTCTTCCAGTCAGTCAGCCTCACCGTGGCACTCTTTAAGAGAAATGCTTACTGATGTATGACAGATCGAAAAGTAAGTAAAATCAGACTCTGGAAGCAAAAGGAGGAAAGAAAACTTCAGAATCAAAATTTTCTTACTTGAAATGTCTTGTTATCTAGTATGATTCTTTCTTATTTAACTTGGGATCCAGTCATGTTAGTGATGGAATTACTGCTTTTTAAAGATGACACTTAAAAGAACTGTACAGATTGTTTTAAGCCCACAACTAAGCATGTATGTTTCTGTATATTGTATATGCACAATTCTGTAGATTGTATATGTACATATAAACCATATAATTATCTACTGTATTTTTCAAACATATTTCTGGCTTTGGCAAGCCCATTCTACCACTGAATTCTCTTATATCAAGTGAAATATAGAAGATAAGAAAAAAACTAAGAGTTAAAGCATCTACTTCTAATAAACTAGAAACTTGCTCAAGGACAGCAATATCTAGCAGTACTTAGTTAATCTTACTAAACACTAGTGCTCTGCTAGTATTTAATGCGCAACCCCATGCTTTTTCTTTGTCTCTATTTTACTGTTATTTTCTTTTCTAAAAGTGGTATTTCTTTTATGTAAATTAACCATCTAAAACTAAGTTGTCATCAGCTTCTTCTCCATATAAATTAAATGAAAAAAAGTGGACATCCCATGGGACAAATGCACCTGGGCCTGTCATTTTCTAAATCACAGAATTGTGCAGATTAGAAGCAAACTCTGGAGCTCAGCTAGTCCAGTTCCCAGCTCAAAGATGGGTCAGTTGCTCAGGGAACTGTCCGACCTGATTTTGAAAATCTGTTGGGAAAGCCATTCCAGTGTTTGGTCACCCTCGGAGTAAAAAGTATTTTCTTTTCATGTGATCGGAATTTCTGATCCAATTTTCATCTCTTGCATCTTATTTTGTGCCTGTGCACCTCTGAGAAGAGTCTCCAGCTTGTCTTTAATACTCCCTCTCTGCAAGGTAGGTGCAGATAGCAATAAGGTCCCCATAAGCCTATTCTTCTGAATAAACTGAACAAACCCAGAACAAAAAAATAGACTGAACAAACCCAGTTCATGCAGCCTTTTGTCATGCATCCAATGAGTTGGTCTCCTGCTCATCTTGGTGGCCTGTCACTGGGCTCAACTCCAGCATCTTCATGTCTTTGTCATACCGAGTAGCCTAAAACTGGGTGCAGTAGTCCAGATGCAGTCTCACAAGGGCCAAATAGAGGCAAAGAAACACTTGGCTTGACCTGCAGGCTAAACTCTTGCTACGACAGTTCAGCTGGCCCTCTTTTCTGCAAGGGCATACTGCTGACTCACATTCAACACATTGTCCATCAGGATGCCCTGGTCCTTTTCTGCCTAGCTGTTTTCCAGATGGTTGAGCCCCAGCCTTTATTGCTGCATGGAGATAATCCCTCACAGATGCAGGACTGTGTCTGCCTTAGCCCTCATGAGGTTCCTGTCAGCCTATTTCTCCAGCCTGATCAGGTACTCCTGAACAGCAGCCTGTGCCCCTGCATATTGACTGCTCGCCCCATTTGGTATCACCCATGAGGAGACTGAGCGTGTCCACTTGCTGGTAGAGACTAAACAGTATCAGCCTTGCTGAGGCCAAGATGTGCAACACCTTTTGCTCTTTCCTTGCCCACGAAGCTGGTCGTATCATCAAAGAACCCGTCCAATTGTCCAGGCATGATTTGCCCTTGCTAGATCCTGGTCACCTTCTTGGCTGTTCTGGTTTCAGCTGTAACAGTTATTTTTTTCTCCTTCGTAGTGGCTGGTGCAGTGCTGTGTTTTGTTTTTAGTCTGAGAACAATGCTGATAACACACCCATGTTTCAGTTGTTGCTAAGTAATGATTACCCCCATCAAGGACTTTTCAGTCTCATGCTGTGCCAGGGAGAAGGAACACAAGAAGACAGGAGGAAAGAGAGACAGGACACCTAACTCAGACTAGCCAAAAGTGTATTCCATACCACAGTACGTCATGCTGAGTGTATAAACTGGGGTAGTCACCTGAAAGGCCCACATCACTGCTCAGGTTGTGCTGGATATCAGTTGGCAGGTGGTGAGCAATTGTATTGTGCATTACTTGTGTGTTTTCTTTTCCTTTTCCCCTTTTAATTTTAAATTCTCTCCCCTTGTTATTTCCCTTATTAGTGTTATTAGTAGTAGTGTCAGTAGTAGTTTTATATTATACTTTAGTTATTCAACTGTTCTTATCTCAGCCTGTGGGGTTTGCATTTTTTTAGTTCTCCTCCCCATCCAGCCTAGACTGGGGGCGGGGAAGAGGGGAGCTGTGAGTGAGTGGCTGCGTGGTCCTGAGTTACTGGCTGGGTTTAAACCACAGCATTGCCTTTTGTGTGATCAGAAATGGCTTCCCAGAGGATTTGCTCCATAATCTGCCCAGGGGCTGAGGTAAGGCTGACTGACCTGAGTCATCCTGCCTGCCCTTTTCTGAAGATGGATATGATGTTTACCTTTCACCTCCCTTGACTGCTGTGACTTTACAAAGACGATGGCTCTTTTACAGTGATTTCAGTCAGCTTCCTCAGCAGCCTCAGATCTATCTGATCTGCTCCCATGGGTTGCAGGTCATCGGTTTGCGTGAGTGGTCCCTGACCCATCCTCTCCTGCAAGTACGGTGTCAGTCCCATGGACTCTGCCAGTAGCCTTCAGGGGCTGGAATGCCTGAGGACACATCTGCCCAATGAAAACTGAGGGGAAAACAAAAAACATGGAGTACCTCAGTCTTTTCCATGTCTGTTGTCACTTAGACCCTAGCTCCATTGAACAGAGCCCATATTCACATTATTCTTCTTCCCATTAGACATATCTCTCTTCAGTAAATATAAAGACAGAGCAAGCTGATTAGTTTAGTCTTCGCTTATGTTCAAAAGCCTAAAAATAAATTACTTGAATCATATTTCAGATTCAGATAAATCTTTGTTTTTGTGATTGACTTTCCATTACCAACCTGCACTGGGCTGGTACAGCCTGGGCTGGTGGCATATTTGCTCTGACTGACAGCTAAAGGCAGCCCAGCAAGGTATTGCCACCACACTGCACAAGGAGCAAGGGCTTTGAACAAGCATCAAAATCAGGGTTTTCAGGCTTTTATTCTTCGTTGTATTCTGACTTGTGTACTGTTTTTAATTACTTGACGAGTGATTCATGGCAGAAAAACACAGCTCCATGATCTTTGCAGTCTCATGCAGTTACTTAGCCTGTGATGATGCGGATCACCAGAAGTCTTCCAGCTCAGCAGGGGCACATGCGCTTGGCTTACTTGCTACATACAGCAGTTTTGTAAGGTGTAACTTTTGACATAAATGGTATTAAGTCAAATAAAGATGTCAAAGATTACTTTATCTTATGAGCTAACACTAAAGAAAGGTGGTAGAGAAGATGCGTGTAAAATATTTACAAGCACTTAGAGGAGGAGTCATCTACATGGAGAAATTGTTCTTCTTCTGTTGTTCCACAACACTTTTGTTATAGGGGCATTTTTACCCACAGGAGGCACACTGTCAAGGCAGATGTTACCTTTATGGGTTCTTTCAGTGCTCAGTGCCTGTTGAATGTTAGGCTTTGCTGTTGGATGGCTGATTTTTCTCAGGTTTTATATATCAAGGTTGTGGTAAAAATCAGAATAAGTGACTCAACCCAAACAAAACAAGGCAGGAAAGTATTTCTATTCTAAAAGTCCTAAAAAGACTACTCTAAATAATAATTGGGTGATGCAATGGGGAATGGTGTTGGTTATTGTGCTAGTGAGTGGTAATGAGAACTGTTATTTATGAGGATACGAAAATAAATCATTGAAAAAGAAGAAATAGTTTATCTCATTAACCTCTTTGCCAGGGCAGTCCTTCCTATAATATCCATCGTAATCTTCCTAAAGTATCCATTGTAATAACTATTCCAGGAGGTTTTTGCCTGCCAGGAGAGTAGTGTTACCATGGAGCATGAAACACGCTGAGGGCCCATGTGGCTTGCAGTGAGGGTGAGGGAGGGATTCCAGGTGACTTTAATGC
The DNA here is from genome assembly GCA_009867235.2 of Psittacus erithacus. Classification (NCBI taxonomy): domain Eukaryota; kingdom Metazoa; phylum Chordata; class Aves; order Psittaciformes; family Psittacidae; genus Psittacus; species Psittacus erithacus. The sequence goes on from WYDI02011648.1 coordinate 45,717, forward strand.
CTTTTCAATCCAGGTCTAAAGCCTACAGTTAGCCTAAGACAACAGTTAAATAAGACCTTCCTGTGCTTAAAGGCCCAGGCAGTGCCAGATTAGCAAGGCAAAAATTACTTTGTAGATCTTTAGGCTGCTGTAAAACTATTATAAATTAATCTTGGCTACCTGTGAGCCCAAAGAGTACATCTGGCAGCAAAAGAGGAATGTAGTATCGATACTACACCCTCTAGCTGAAGAAGGGAAGGTGGCACACAGCCACTATTCCTGCTTTAATTACCCAGTATTTCCCCTGAATAAGAATCATCAGGAGAGCAGGACTGCTGGGTCTCTGGCTTTTTTGCACCACTGAAGTGGCAAAAAGCAGCTGGAGCAGACCTGTGAACAAAGCTGCACAGCTCATTTCATTTAGCATGTTAATACATTTTCTTCCTGTTTCTGAGATGTATGACAAATGGCAAAACTTTCAATTGGCTTCAATTACATAATATGTTAAAATATAACAAAGTGCTCATCATACATTAATTACCAACAGACTTCTGAAGACACTTACTGACACTGAATAATTACATAGGCGATGTGTGTCTCTTATAAAACAGATAATCCTCAGTAAGTTTATTTCTTGCAATCATTCCATAATTATTTTACACTAACTATATTTACATTTGGTAGCATAAATCATATAATACCAAATCATTATTTAAAACAATATTTTAAAAGTCTAGGCTATGTAAGTTAATCCTACGGAAATATGTCTTCAATAATCAACTGGCATTTTTAAAAAATGCAATTAGAATCTTATTAAATCTAAATTAAAAGCTTACATGAAAACCAATTTAAAAATAGATATTGAAACCTAAGAATTCACACTCCTCAGTGTTTGCTCCTATTACAATGCATACTTAAGAATTTGATAATTTTTTCCAGGTGGACAAAACCAAAAAAGGTTTAAATTTGTAGCTAGTTTCAGATTTTAAAGTAAACAGGCTATTTAAATGGAAGGGCATGGTTTGCCCTGTTGTACCCATATGGGAACATTCAGTTTTAAACACATCATAAAAATAAGGCAGATAAACATTTTTGAGCAACTTTATGCCATTTGAAGGGAGATCTTTTTTTAATTTTAGACGCTGATATTGGTTTTTCCAGCATTTAAATTCTGGGTCAGTGATAGGTGCAGGAAGCAAAAGCAAGGATACAGGAGGCAGGCTTTCATTTTCAAAGACAAATTAATGTAAAAAAATATGTAGAAACCACAGGGTGAGGACATGAAGTACAGTGAGTATGCTCAGTCACCGGAGTGAGCAAAACTCCTAGCTGTTACTTATTGCTAAGCCAAATCTGGGTCGGTACTTCAAGACTGGGATATAGTGAGGTTCAGGTCCTACCATGTCACATAATATGCTTATACATTGAAATCTGTGCTTGGCATTTCTTCTATCTGCTGAGCAACAGCAGAATTAGACATAGAAGCAGAGAGACTCATGCAGAGAAAGCAGCAAGAAAGAGCAGTGTATGAATTCTTTCTGGTATTGCATAAAGATGTATAATATATGATCTGTAATCACAGGCTGTGACTTCTGAGCTCAGGTGTTCAATAGCTGATGGTTTCACATACAGATATCTATTAGGATAACATAATAGCTGTATGACAATCATGATTTCACTGACTTTAGTCACTGCTAAGTTCTTTTCGGGCTTTTTGGGGAATTCTGCCTCCTTTACTATGTATTGCATGAGCACAGAAGTCTCTCAGACTTCCATTGTTCTCAAAGGATTGCCTTTGGGAACAAATGGAATGCTTGCTTGCTTTTTTGTGGAAGGAAAATAATTAACTTAATGGTAGAGAATCAGGCTCATCAGAGCAGGGTATCCTTAGAGTGCTTCTGACAATTTGGGGTGGGTTTTCTGAAACATAAATTTTCTTCTCAGCTGCAGGATTGGATCATTCACCTACTTACTCCTGATGAAAGCAGTGAAGTGACTGGAACATGGTTTTCTGTCATAACAAAACAGTTTGAGGTGGTACCGTTTGATCGTCTCTAACTTGTTTGTCTCACTAGATGCCTGAGGAGGTCTTGTAACAATAAAAGAGAGGCATTAAGGACAAACATAGAATGTGTCATTTGACCTTTCATATCCTCCATGCAGCAGCATCTCCTCCTCAGCAGCATATCCTGTCTATGTCACCCTAGGTGTAAAAGCCTGTAAATGTATGTGGCTTATATGTCAATCATCTTGGGGAGTTATTTTTCTGGTTTAGTTGCAGCAGAGATGCTGAGCTGTTAAAGCATAGGGGAAGGAGCAAGTAGAAATGCCTAGAAAGATCAGGGTTTCAGTAATATGGGAATTCACAGTTATGCTAGAAGGATGTAGGCTGGTGAAGACTGGCTTTCTGGCAGATTATAGGCTATGTTCTGTGAAAGGGACCTCTTGGTAGATTGAAATACTGGTAGACTGTTTACAGGACTTCACTGGAAAGACACTCTGAAGGCCTGAACTAAAGGGCTCCTTCTTTGCTGGAGGAACATTTGCTTTCCTTTTTGGTCCCATTGAAGTGTACTGTAGAAACTGCTGATGTGAGTTAAGTATTTATTAGCATAGAAAAGACTTGTATAACATAGTTCCTCATGCTTTTCATTGCCTGCTTGAGCTGCAATAATTGATAGCTGCTATAATGGGTAGGCTTGATGTTTAAATCCTTCTTTTGTCTAAATAGTGGAATACTCACTTTCTGCTTTACAGAGGAGTTGCTTTCTAAGAAAGGATTTGTAAAAATCCTTTGTAAAAAGTGGTTTGCTGGCACTAGAAGGCTGTTACAGTTACTGAATACAGATGTCCCAAGTAAAATATTTGCCTGCCTAGAAGCAGCTGATTAAGTTTAAGGACCTATTTGATCCTCCCTTCTACCATTCTAAGCCTTTGGTATATCCTCCAGATAAAGAATTAAAACGCTTACTGCTGTGCTCCATGGAGGTCAGGAAAGAGTTTTGCCAGCTATAATGTTCATGAGATGAATGCCTTGTTCTTACTTCCCAGTCTGTGGAAACTCAAAGACTGAAATATTGGATCAAGTTGTCCTTATGACAGTGCAGTTGGACAGCCTTTGAAGATTCTGTGCAAGGACCTCCATAACTAATTTACTCTCCCTCTTTTCCAGATATTCATAATCTCCTTTGGCTACAAAGGAGTTGAGACAACCAACACAGTCAGAGATGTCTCCTCTGCTTAACTCTGGGTAAGCGATGTTCCGCTGCAGGACCCTATTGCTCCTCAAAATCTCAACCTGAGTATGCCTCATGGTGTTTTGCTCTACTTGTTCCCTTTGCTCCTCTGCTCACTCTCCTGAGTGATAGCTCCTTCCTAGCTGGTATAGCTCTTTTATGAAAGACTTCTCTCACTTTCTTTCTAATGGATTAGCCACAAAATATGTGTGTTTATATATTTCAGTTTGGCAAACACTAATTTCTTTTAAAATGGCTTTTGTATGATGAATATCTTCTGAATTTCTTAAACCTTTCACATACCTTATGACTAAACTCCAGGGGAGTTGAAGAAGTGACTTTTCTTGGGCTGCAGATAAGGTGTTGTAGTTTCAACACTATGTTTATAAGGAAGGAGCAAAATGCTCCTGCTTGCCCTTTCTAATCATCTTTCTGGAACAGACAACAGGTTAACATAAGCTGCCTTCTCTGTTTTTTGTGAGATTTCAATTTGCAGTGTTTTGCTGTTCATAAGCTGTAATGTAAGAGGGCTGTGAGATAATGGGTCAGTCACTTTGATTTGTCTTCAACGTTTTACCTAGGGTGGATGAGTGAGCATGACAAAGGCTATCTAACGTCAGAACTTCTGAATTATTCAGGGTTTCTTAAGAGATTAAACAGAAATTCCTTTATTGGCTGAATTATTAATCTTGCTTATTTATGTGTTTAAAAAATGATGAAACTGAAAGTGCAGTATAAAAGTGGGAACATTTTTTTCATACTTTTCCAACTGTAGGTTTGATTCTGTTTCCTGATAGCTCTTGCTAAGTGTATATTTGTACTTCACCCCCAGAATTTTCTGTGGTTTGAAATTCTTTTGCTGACATGAAAACAGTTGTGATTTGAAAAGCAGAACAGGGTTGAAACTGGTAATACATAAAACAGTTGAACTTATTAATATGGCTCAGAAACAGGATAGAAGTAAAAGGTGCCATTTCCTATGTGTAAATGGAAAACCTATGAAATGAAGGGCCGAGAATCTCTCATGATTGCATTGACAGACTATGCAAGTAGCAGGATCCACTTATGGAGACTGACTTGAAGGACCTAAAGATCCAGTGAAAGTCCCAGCAGAGACTCTATACGAAGTTTGTTTGTAAAACGGACTGCTATAGATTTAATGAAGTAGCTAAATGTTCAGAAGATGTTTCTTTGGAAACCTGTCATTACTGTTAAAGGGCCATACAAGGCAGAAGCAGGGACGTTCACTTGCTTTTTAGTAAATCATTCCTGGAAATAGAAACCTGTAGGGGTTTCTGTGGCAAGGTTTTGGTAGTGGGGGGCTACAGGAGTGGCTTCTGTGAGAAGCTGCTAGCACCTTACCCTAGGTCCAATGGAACCCAACGCCAGATGGTTCCAAGATGGACCAGCCACTGGCCATGGCTGAGCCCACCAGTGATGGTGGCAACAAACCATTTAAAATAATATCTTCTGCCCACAGTGTCCACTTTTTTGCCTAAATATGATTGATGTTGTTTTGTTACAGTGGTATCTGTTCTTCTGCATGTTTGCTGTGATCTACAACATGTGTAGCCCAATGTTTGATGGATATGATACACAGCTTAAATCATATCACCCTTCTTTGTGTTTGTAGGTGTCTCATTTTAAGATTGGATTAATCTCTTCGGCTTTCTTTTTTCTGCTGTCTGTTTCTGTCCATCTTTGTTTCTTTCCTGCCCCTTTGTCCTGCTCTTTTTTTTATGAAGCTCTGCAGGTGGTTTATTTATGCAAAATTTAACCTTAGAATCTTTGGTTTTTCCCTCAACCTGGTTTGGCATGGAGATGAAACTGGAAGATTTAGTTCTGTAGTTTTATGTGTGTGCCTGAGTTGTAGAAAGTTTTTCATAGTTTTCTTGTTGAAAAATACGTTGGGTTTTCTTCAGACTGCCTCATACTTCTTATGATAAATGTTTGCAGTTGGTACATGGGGACAGCTAGTAGTTTGGAACCATTGACTAAACCCAGAGGGCTGTGATGCTCCCAGCCAGGACATCTTTCTACCTAGGGTTTCTCTCAGGGCAGCTTGTTACAGTCTGGTGAAAGGCAACAGCGGGGCAGAGTCAATCATGAGGAGGTCAGTGCATTCTTCATCAAGATGCCACTGTGTTGGGATGTAAATATTGTCATCTACTGCCTTCAGAAGGTCTTTAAACCTCATGTCCTGATGATGCAAATTAGTCCTGATAAGAATTTTGTTTTCCATTAGGGACCGATGGGGCACTTTGCTTGCACATGTTGTTGCTTGGATGTTTGAAGAGGGAGGTTAGTTATTTGCTGGTGTGGATGGCAATTTCTCACGAAGATATGGTTTTCTGGCTTCAGCCAAGTCTTCAAAATCATTCAGATTATCCTAAAAGTCAAAAAGCGGCTGATACATGGGCTCACATGGCATACTTTTGCTTGATGACTTAGGATGTCCAAAGAGAACCTCTGCCTGCAAATTTGGAAACTAAATAGAATATAAAATAAATCAAATCAGCTTCTGCTGGAATGGTATTTTCAAGAAAAATAGCACGTTGTTGTTGAAAGAGCTGCATCCCATAATAAACCAAAAAAATAAAAAATCAGTACTTGCAAAGGCATAAATGAAAGTAGAACTTGACACAGAAATTTTGAACCAAGGATTTAAAGCAAATGGTGATCTGCAGGTAGGCATTTGCAAAACATTTTTTTGGAACAGTCTTAAATGAGTATCACAGCATAAAGCTGCCTGGCTTAATTTTAATGACTATTATTCATTTATGCCTCTGGGGCTATTTATCACATTAATTTAACCATGCCACATATGTGAATAGCTATGGGCATACAACAACTGGAGCACAAACAAGTCTAAATTCAGATTTGGAATTTGATTGTCCAGTACTGCATGTCTTCTGCATTTTTGAGACTATGGAGAACAACGGATGTGAGTGTAACCTCTTCCTGAGTATTGTGACATTGTGACATTTTCACCATGCTTACATTCATCCTGGGAATGTAAAAAATTTCCTTTTTTTGCTCATAAATGTCTGTTCTTGGAAGTGCCTTAGCAGTACTAGTACCATCCCAGGGTGACTCATAAAGGAACTAACCTGCACAATGACACAGAACAGTTATTTATAATCAGTACCTGCAGAGTGGATCAGATGTACGCCTGTGCAAAATTAAATCAATCACCAAATGTGGGGTTAGGAAACAATTGCTCAAAATACTTCTAGTTTGGAAAAAAAGTGGAAGGATATTTCTATAGCGTTTCCAGGAATCGTGCTCCCTTTTTTCCCAGATACCCTCGTAGCCTTTCAGACTAAGATGCCAAGACGATTTCAGAACAGTGCCTTCTGGCAAGTTTTCTTGGTTTTCTAAAGTAAATGCAATCTCATCTTCTTGAATAGCATCTGGAACTGCCAGAGTTAGTACAGAAGGAAATGCCTTATTGCCACAATTCCTACAGTTTTCCATACTGTCCATTTCAGCCTTGTAGGAAAGTTGAATTTCTGACTCCTTATTCAAATGTTTATCAGAATTAATGTTCTGTTTTTCTACTTCATTTTCCCTCTTCAGAATGATCAGACACCATTCAAACAGTATGGAACAAAAAAGCACCTTGAACTTCAAAGGAAATCACAGTGAAACATGTGCAAAGAGAACTCTTGTTTCATGCAAGCCTTAGTTACACACATCAACTTTTCATCTGAACAGAGCCCGTGCCAGAGGTTCTTCCTGAAACCCAGTTGTACATGGTCTGGCAGACCCTGCCTTTTACCACACCGGCCATTGGGAGCAAGTTTTAATGAAAATCCACTGGAGACTGGAATGCTGTCTTTGGACAGCCTGTAGCACTTCCTTTGAGGCTTATGGCTCATGGAGTCTGCTAACAGATGTCAGAGGGAGACCAAGGTATCACAGAGCTCATGTAGCAAAGCAAAAACATTATAGAATGCTGTGATTCACCCCCCCAACCCCACAGGAAGGTTATCCTGGGGCTATTGCTGTCTGTTGTGAGGGCAGGCAGTCAGCACAAAGCTAGAGCAGGTCTGGGAAGGTTTTGCAGTCTGATTGCAGCAGGAGGACCTCCATGGAGCTGTGATAACAGGACACTGCATCCTAACAAGAGCATGGGCTTCAGGACTCACTCCTGCTGCAGTGCCGTCACCCTTACTCCTGCATGCATCCTACGTGCACATGAGGGTATGTTCTTATATGTAGGACACTTGTCTATCCCATGAACCAAGTTTTCAGAGTCCTCACTGTGGTAGCCTCATGCATCCTGAGTTTCAGATATCAAAACCTTGTGGATATGCAAGGGCTTCAGTGAAATGAATCCCTTCCTACAGTACTAAGTCCTGTATTGAGCTGCCTGCTCCATGTGCTGCTTCTGTCAAGGACTATCTTCTTTCAGGCTTGGCAACCCTGAGAATGAAATTGCTGAAATGTATTAACTACTCACATGGATATTCTGCTTCAATACCAAGATTTTCTGCACATTCCCTATATCATCTTTGACCAACCTGCGCTGTCATTATGCAGCTGCGACTTCAAGTAGTGAGTTTTGGTCTTTTCACTGCCATCCCCACACAATACAAATGTTTTGTTTCCAGAATCAGAGAATTCATTTGTTTTACTATGGTATATTTATCTTTCATGGTTTTCGTCTATTCTTCGCATTGCAAAGTACTCCCCTTGTGAAAAAATATGGTTTTAATCTAACATACCATTATAAAAAGTGGGTGTAATTTGTGGAGAAAAGGCACTTTTGAAAGCTTACATGTATTGTGTGAGTTAGCAAAAATGTTTGGAAAAATTTGAAGGGCCCCAAACCTCAAACTTGTGGGGTTACTCCATCCTTCCTACATATTTGCAACACCCAATCACAATTAAGGAAATTATTTTTAAAGTATTTATGAAAAGAAACACAATATGTTTAAGTTGACAACATATTGCTGAAACCACACTAGATCAATTGGGAATTTGAGATGTCATAAGCATTTTAGGCTATGCAATCAAATAGTCTCCCAGGATTTTACACACTGCTAGTTAAGAAAACAAATTTTCATCTTACATTTTGCAAGCTGTCACCTTATATACAGTATATCAGAAAACTTGCCATGACTGGTTTTACTGCCAGACCTCTTAAGAGCTAATTGGTTAAGCACCTGGGCAGGAAGCTTTTTGGCAGAAATGCTATTTTCTGCAAGGACTAGCCATAAAGTTCTGGATGGCAAATTGTAATCATTAAGGCTCCCTCCTCTACAACAGAACACATAAAATGTAAATACATTGCTTGGAGAAATTACGATGCATAAAAGGACAGGCTGTGTTTTAAGTTTGTCCAGTGACTTATGGCTCAAATTTGAACATGGAAAGGATCTTATGCTTTTTTCAGGGTCAAGCTTTCAGCAGACTTCTCTAATTGCACCCAGAAAATGAGAATCACATGTGTTTGCATCCACCAAAACTGTTATTTGCATGTATAAATGTTAAGCTGTGTATACAAGGAGGAGTTGCAAATACAATGACTCGCACTGGTTTTTCAAGCACAGGGATTTTATACAGACTGAAAAACAACACACATCAGTGACTTCTCTTGTTGTTGTAGATTAGAAGTTCTGCCGAAAATTTGTCTCCAGGAAATTGTATGTTTCTTCAATATTGTGTGAAAACTCATAGCGTAACCTGCTGCCTGGAATGAGTTGAATGCAGTGGTTTGTGAATATGTGTTTGAATTCCAAACAATGTTTTGGGCTGATTGTGTTGGTGGAATACTTTATGGCGTGTTATTCATGAGCATTGTCATGAATGCAATTACTTTTTCGTTTGTGTTGATATTTGATATGTTTCGTTCTTTTTGGACACAATTTTCAGAAGAGCCAGATGCCAACTTTCTCTACAGTTCACTGAGGGGAGGGGTGGGGAGGGAAGGTTTCTAATTTGCTCAAAAATACTGGAGTATTTTTTTACACATAAATTTACTCCTTTGTAAATATTGCCTGCCTGTAAATATTTCTTTTCATAGGCAGACAAGACTATGCAAAACCCTTATAGTTCTAGACAGAAAGAATGTAAATGAATAGCAATTTGTTTTCAGGGTACTTCATTTTACCTGTGACTGTTAGCTGTTACTTATTTGTTTTGGTCATTTAGATTTAAATTTGCATTAATTTAGATGCAAATGTTAATTTCTGTGGTGTAATTTTGTGCACACAAGTTGTCTTGTAGACAGCTATTCACAAAGTTAAAGCACATGCATACATTTGCAAGATCTGGAGAGCTGAAAGGAAATTCTGTGATTTAAAGAGAGATCACACACTGCTAGTAATAAATAGCAAATAGTTGGCATTATTCAGAATAGAAAGAGCTTCTATGCATTTTGAAATATCCTTGGCATAAGTTATAATACAAATATCAAATACCCATGCTGTTGTAATTAAGCTTCAGTAACATCAGGATCTCAACACGATAATGAAGAAAAAGTGGGAACTTCCCTCTCGCACTCAGTTAATTGTTATGCTTCTTCCTCAGTTTTTTGACTGTTTGTGGCCGGGTGGTCAGAGAAGTGCATTGCAGCCTGCCAATGTGGTTGAATCTGGCCTCTTTCAGACCAAAGCAGAGAATCCTCCCCTCAAGATAATGCCCTGTCAGCTGCCTCCTCCTTGGGTCATGCCAGCGCAGCATGGGCTAGGCTCAAGTGGAGACGGGAGCTGCTCTTGGCTCTGCTTCTGCCCAAAAACATCATGCCACCCGTGTGGGGCTCCGCCTTGGGATCCAAGAGACACATTCTTTTCTTTTCCCTATATACTTCGCGTACGCTTAGGGCTAAGTTTTGAGGTTGTGTAAGCTTGTGCATAAAGTAGTTTTTGCTGAAGAACAGGCCAGAGGATACTGGAAAAATAAGATCATTAAGTAAGAATGCCCAGCTTGATTTCTTAGCCAGCCTTGTCCTCTCTCTCTCCTCTTTTTACCCCAAACCCAGTCTTTCTGGAGAATACGAATATTATTGAATAATGGAGAAACTGGCATAAAGTGGTAGCACTGATAGTCATGATATAAAAGTGCCCCTTGAGAGGAGTGATTTTACAGGTTAATATAGTATGTATGTCTTGAATAAGAAGCAACTGAGGGATAATCGTTATCAGCCACAAATAGTTGGAGAGCCTAGCAACTATTAGTCGCAACTTGTTAACTACTAGCAAGTGAGAAACATTAATATTCAAAATACTGAAGAATGTAAGAAGAAGCAGAGGGACAAAATTAAGAAGCAAGCAGTCTGAAGTGACTATCTGGGGAAAAATCTATGAGGTTTATAAACACTGGTAATAGAATAATCTCTCAATGGTACCAGTAGCGAGCTTCGTGTTTATGAGTTTTTAAAAGTAACATTTATAAACATTGTGCTAACAAACGAGAGCAAAAAAACTTTTAATGACATGGAAAGATGGTATGAATTGGTCTGCTCTAATTTCCTAATTTCTGTGTTTTAATAACAGGGATTAGAAGGTATTATTTATGATAGAATCCACTCTGCCAAATTTAGCCATTTAGCTGCTGCCTGTTATTCAACAAAGATGTCCTCCTAAAAGCAAGTCATTTCTCTGCAAAGCTGTCAGAGATTCTGTTTAAATGCAAACTTAAGAAGTCCCCACATTGAACTATGTGAAGATTTGTAGATCAGAATTGGTTTGTGGTGCAAAAGAAAGAACTGTACATCTGGGAGCTATGTGGAAAGAGACATAGGGAAGGTGTAGAAATGAGGAGCTGTGATATGACACGACTAAACAGACCATGGACTGTGTACCCAGTTCACAGGCTAGACATGTCTCTGCTAGGTTTAGTTCAGCAAGGGGAAGTACAAGTCCTGCACCTAGGGAGGAACAGCCCCAGGCACCAGCATATGCTGGGGCCATTCAGCTGGAAAGCAAGCTTGGCAGGAAAGACCCTGGGGGTCCTGGTGGGCATTACACTGATCATGAGCCAGCAATGTGCCCTTGCTGCAAAGAAGGTGAATGGTGTCCTGGGCTACATTAGGAGGAGTGTTGCTAGCAGGTCGAGTGAGGTGATGCTGCCTTTCCACTCAGCTCTGGTAAGGCAACACTTGAAGTACTGTGTCTAGATCTAGGCTCCTCAGTACAAGAAAGACATAGATGTACTACAGAGAGTTCAGTGAAGTGCCAAAAAGAAGATTAAGAAACTGAATCATTTCTCCTATGAAGCTGAGAGAGCTGGGACTGTTCAGCCTGGAGAAGAGATGGCTCAGAAGAATCTCATCAATATATACAAATATATGAAGTAAGGGTGCAGAGAGGACATTTCAGTGGCGCTCAGTGACAGGACCAGAGGCTATGGGCACAAACTGAAACATGGGAGGTTCCCTCTGAACATCAGGAAACACTTTTTCACTGAGAGGGTGACCAAGCACTGATGTAGGTTGATTGTGGAGTCTCCTTTTTTGGGGAATTCAAAAGCCATCTGGGGTTTTTGGGCGACAAAGGTCCTGGACAATAAGTTGTAGGTGGCCCTGCTTTAGCAGGCAGGTTGGACCAGATGATCTCTAGAGATCCCTGACAAGCTCAGCCAATCTGTGATTCTGTGAAAGATGCCAGTGCTTTGAGCTTGTAGCTGGCTAGGTTATTTTGAGTCAGTACCTGTCTGGGTTTAAACCTTTGACTGAAAAAACATCAACACAGTGAAAGAAAAGGTCAATCATTCCTTTGTTAAACTTCCCCTCTTTTTCTCCTTGATCTAACAAAAAACCTCCAGCCTGCTCGGGAAATATATATATATAAAACAGTCTGAGCCATTTTTGGGGTCTGTGTTTGAATTTAGCTTGACTCTCTGCCTTAAGAGGGCATTTTGGATGCCAGGAGTGTCAGGAAGCAATGCAGCCCCTTAATCAGCTTGTAACTTACTTTATGCGCATGATCGCTTCCCTCTTCCACCTGGGTAGGATGCTGAAAGAGGTCGTAGAGGACATGAAATGCTACCACTTGCCTCTAAGGCTAGATCTCTAGGGGTTGTAAATCAGCTTGATATCCAGAGACTCAAGAAAACTGGTCAATAGCCTTCACAATATGGTGCTCTTTGAGTGACTTATGATTTAGCAGATCCAATTTAAAATTATAATATGAAAAAAACCACATATGTGAAGGGAAGCCTCCTCCCCCTATGCATGCACACACACATGCACTCCCCATCTCATATTTTTGAGTTATAGCTCTGCCTGCAAACACTGCACAGGCTGTTGCATTGCTGGGATCAAGATCTGGATCTGCTCAAGCTCATCTGAATAATTTCTAGAGGAGTCAACTGGACCTTCTCAAAATACAGCTTCTCTGGGACGGAGGCTTTGAATGGGAGGCTAATCACTGGTGTATGTTGTTTTGTAGCTGAAACTTTTCCCATTGCACTTGTGTGTTAGAAGCTGGAATTTGGCTTCCTGTCTGCCTAGTTTCTGCCCGAAGCAAAGTTTTTATGACTGAGCTGTGAAGCCCTTAGTGGAGACGGTTGTAAAAGAGAGCTTACAGCCTTTTTAACTAATTGTGGCCTTACCAGCGATTACCATAATTTTCTGAATTTATTTTTAACATTTTTGTCCCCTCTGATCTCACTCTATGTCCCCAGGTGAGTCGGAGCTGGAGTAGGAGTGTAAGGAGCAGTGGTGAAAATACAAAAAAGAAGATGCTGGGGAAAGATTTTACAGCTTTCACAGTTTCCTACTCACCTCCCCGGACTTTGGATAGGGCTCTCATGGGCCAGTCAGAAACAGAAGGGATGGCGAGGTCACCGAGATGCTAATGCTCCTTTTCCCAACAGAAAAGTAATCTTTTATGTGAGGAAAAATACTTCTCAATCCTATTACAACCAGCAGCCCATTTTTAAATTTCATTAGTCATAAAAAAAGGGTATATTTATCTCTGGAAAAACAATCTCTTAAAATAATCACCTCTGAGAATGCCAGGACATAGGTTTCCTGAGATTGCACTCAGATCTGCAATTTCATTACTATTTTCAGTGAATTGTGTCTCCATTCCATGGACAACTGCCTTTTTCACATGTGCTGTGCGGCTGTCATGATCGTGATATCTTACCTGAGTTTTTTTGTAGTCTTTCTGGTATCTGAGCAGTTTCTTCAGCTACAAGCAATCAGCAGCCATGACAGGAGAAGGTCTGTTATTTATTAAAACATTGATAACCTCTGAAAGACTGAATTCCGTCATTTCTGTCATATAGGTTTACATAACAGTATTCAATTCTCTGGGGCAAAGTCTGGAATATTAGGAATAAGTATTTAAATACAAATGATGCATCCAGGTGCAATGTCAGAATTTACAGTAAGTGAACAGCACACTTCTTGTGATGTAGCTGGAGTAAGCTAAGTTGATTATACAGTCCAATTACGGTACACAGTTCTGCAAGAATCCTCTGTCTGGCTGTTGAGGAGTGGTTAGATGAGAAAGGGCATGGATCTATGGAGCGGTTGTACAAGCAGAGCAAATCCTAAGGCTGATCGGGC